>PVKP010010697.1:0-63722 GCA_004027715.1 Plecturocebus donacophilus | reverse complement strand
AAAAAAAAAAAAAAAAGAAATTTCTAGAATCTTTCCTAATATACTCTCCTCTCTACTGAACATAGTACTAGGTTGATAACTGGAGAATCCCAGCAAGTCATGTTACTTTTCTCTAACAAAACAGGCCTTGCTGTCTCTACCCCTGATCTGATCTCCAGCCTTGAGCAAATAAAAGAGCCCTGGAATGTGAAGAGATGTGAGACAGTAGTCACTCAGGTAGGTAAGCATGAATGAAGCATAACACAAGATGAGAGGCACAGAGGTCAAACAGGATTCCAGACCTTAAAATGTACTATGGGATATTCTCCTTCAATGGAAAGATTTTCTTTAAAAGCCATTTTTTTCTCTAGCTCTCAAATAGGAGCATTTTTTTTTTGTCACTATACCCTTAAATTCTCTAAGGACTCTACTTCCTATTCAGTGATATTCCTTTGAGGGTTCCTTTAGAGCTAATGTCCTCTTTATGGCTGATAAGTTACTGCATGATATGCCTGCTTTTCCATTGATTCAGGGAAATATAAGAATATCTCTGAGTATTTTTGAGGAACTGCATGTTAGGTCATTTCTTTCTTTTTTTTTTTTTTTTTTTGAGACAGACTCTCACTCTGTCACCAGGCACCAGGCTGGAGTGCAATGGAGCAACCTCAGCTCACTGCAACCTCTGCCTCCTGGGTTCAAGCAATTCTGCTGCCTCAGCCTCCCGAGTAGCTGGAACTACAGGCGCGCGCCACCATGCCCAGCTAATTTTTTTGTATTTTTAGTAGAGATAGGGTTTCACTGTGTTGGCCAGGATGGTCTCGATCTCGACCTCGTGATCCACCCGCCTCGGCCTCCTAAAGTGCTGGGATTACAGGCTTGAGCCACTGCACCCGGCCATTTCTTAAGTGGTCTTTACCTATCATGTCTGAAATGTGTGAGAGAAGTGGTGATATTAAGATTTGTTTCAGAAATCTCAGGAACGTCAATGACACGTGTTACTTATTTCTCTCTCTCTATTTTTTATATTAGCAGTCCTAACATTTGAAGTGATAGCTCATGATTGTTTTCATTTGCAATTGTCTGTTGGTAGGTGATATTGAGCACTTTTTAATATACCTGTTGGTCACTTGTATATATTTATTGGCAAAATTTTTTTCAGTCTGTTGACTGTTTTTTGGATGGATTATAATTGTTATTCTTTTACTTGCCTTTGAGGTTCCTGTCTATTTTAAATCGTAAGCTTTTCTTGTATATATGGTTTGCTACTGTGAGTATACAATAAACAGGCAAGTATAGGTATCATTTTCATATAGTAAACTATTTTTTCCTTGGGTAGATACCCAGTGATGAGATTTCTGAATCAAATGGTAGTTGTATTTTAGTTGAGATTGAGCATTTTTTTCATATGCATGTTGGCTATTTGTATGTCTTTATTAAAAAATGCTTAGTAATGTTATTTGCCCACTTTTCAAAGGAATTCATAATTATCATGATGATATTTTTGACTTGTTTGAGTTATTTGTAAATTCTGAACATCACTTTCTTGTTGGCACATAGTTTGCAAATATGTTTTTATTCTGTAGGTTGCCTGCCCTGTTGATGATGATGATGATGATTTTGCTGTGCCAAAACTTTTTAGAGTCTCATATATCTATTTTTTATAAAAATAATATAATAAATTATAATAGTTTCCTTTGTCATGTCTTTGGCTAGTTTTGGTATCAGGATGATACTGACCTGAGAGTGACTTAGAAAGAATTTCATTATCCTCAATTTTTGAGAAGAGTTTCAGGAGGATGATTATTCTTGGTACACTTGGTAGAATTTGGCTTTGCATTTATCTACTCATGAGCTTTTCTTTGTCATGACATTTTTTATTATAAACTCAATCATGCTACTCATTAGTTTGTTCAAGTATTCTATTTCTTCCTGTCTCTATCTTTGGAGGTTGTATGTTTCCATGAATTTATTCATTCTTTCTAAGTTTTCAGGTTTGTGAGTGTCTAGTTGTTTATAATCCTTTCTTATGATGTTTTGTATTACTGTTGTATCCATTGTAATTAATGTCTGTTCTTTCATTTCTGATTTATTTAGATCTCTCTTCTGTTCATGGTTAATCTAGCTAGCAATTTATCAATTTTGTCCTTTTGAAAAACCAACTCTTGATTCTGTTGATTATTTTTATTGCATTTGATCTTTATTTCATTTGGTTCTCTTCTGATTTTTATTATTTTTTCTTCTTCTAACTTACAACTTGGCTTGCTATTAATTTTCTAGTTCCTTGAAGTGTAATGCTGGGTCTTTAATATGTAAGATTTCTACTTTGTTGATGGAGGCATTTAGGCTATAAACTGCCATCTTAGTACTATGTTTGCTGTATCTCACAGTTTTTATTGTATTGTGTTTCTATCTTTATCTTCTTTCCCACAAATTTTTAATTTTTATCTTAATTTTTTTTTGAAATAGGTTTTAGAAGCAGGCAACAGAGTGCTGGCAAATGCTCCATTTGCAAAATAGAAGATAAGGGTTGGGCAGCCAGCTTCCTCCTGTGCCGTGTAAATGTCACACCTGATCCAACCAATCTTTGGGCCCTATGTAAATCAGACACCACCTCCTGAAAGCCAATCTGTAAAACCCAGTGTGCTTCACTGCAGGCTGGAAGTCCAACTTGGGGGCTCCACTCTTTCTCAGGAGAGAGAGCTATTTTTCTTTCGATTTTGCCTGTTAAATCTCTGCTCCTAAACCAACTTCTTGTGTGTCCATGTACTCGATTTCTTTGGCATGAGATGACAAACCTCAGGTATTTACACCAGAGAAATGACACTGCTTCATTATATTGAAAAATAATTTATTTGTTAAAATTGCTATATTAAGAAATACAGCACATTTCAAAGGCCACTGATGCACAGTGCAAAAACTGTCATATACAAATAGGGCATCAAATTATACTTCCAGTAATGATGTTAGAAAACTCTACTTTTTAAAGAGTTTCAGTAAATAACAATTAATAAAACATGATTAGGAAAGTTTAAACATTGTCTAAGTGAATTAGATTTGTGGAAAAATAAATGTTCTCACCTTTCCATTATTTCTTAACCATGTGTAGGAAGGCAGATCATATATTCTGGGCTGAGAAGTCTCTTTTAAAAAAGGGAAAATGTATTCTATCAAAGAGGGTACCAAATTCCAACTTTGTACTGCACTTTGCTGAAAACATTGTCATTTTTCAAGCTTAAACTTTCGAAAAGGTTAGCAGTATTCTCTCTAAAACACAGAGCTGCTCATATTACAACCTTGCTCCAAGACATTTGGTGGCTTATAATAGCCTTCACATCCATGTTTCGAAGGCCAACGTCTCTTATCATCCCAACTCTACACAACACTCCCAAACTATATTCTCCTGTCACACTCCACTTCTTGTCCTACCCTGTTCTCAAATAAGCCCCATACTTTTATACTTCAAGTCCTGTACTTAAACTGTTTTTTTGCCCAAGTATACATTTATCCTTTCCCACATTCTTCTCCTCCACATAGAAAACCTGCACATTTGAGGGTATCACCTTTTATTTTCACTGCAATTTCTCACTTGCCAGTTCTCCATTTGTTCTTTCTGGTTGTAAGTCACTGGTGAATTTTAGAACTGGAACCATATTACATCCATCTTTGCAGTTCCAGAGCCTGGTACCAGATACAGGTGTCAAGAAATGGTTCCCAATGCAAGCTAGCTGATAGTGATATTCAACAGATGAGACAAAAAAGGATCCAAAATGCTGATATACTAGTTCAGATTGCTATCCACTATTATTTTGCTGAAACTCTCCCAATGTCATGAGAAAAATAACAATGAAAATAATAATAGTAATAGTAAATACAGAAGATAAGTCAGTTGAAATTCAGCTGGTAGCATGCATGACTTCAATTCTCTATTACTAGTTTCAAAACAGTCCTTATCCACAGATAGGAAGAAACAAAACAGACCCTCAAAGCAAGATCTGTCAATTTCATAACTTGCTCAGGCACCCTCATAAAAGAAACTAGGTACACTGGAGACCCCAACTCAAACACACTTAAAGGAGACAGAAGGTCTTCCTCTCACTTTCCTCCAGTATATGTGGTTCCTCCTTCTTACAAAACAACAAAGAGATAATACCTTCCAGAGTGTATTACACTTGATCTTGGATAAATTTCTAGATTAGATTAGCAGTCAAGTCAATTCAATTGTTGCCCTTACTTAGTTCATATCACATGTTATGAACCCCTTAAGATCATCCCAATGCAAAGTCTGAGGCAAAACCTTGTATTTCTACGTTATGTAAAATAACAATAACCTATTATTTCATAAAACAATAGACCTGTTCTCAAAGCATTGGCCCTACCCAAAGCAAAACTAAATTTCCCAAACACTGCTGACTTTACAGTTTCAAATCTCTTCAAAAGTAGGCTTCATATGAGTCCTTGAACAGGGCTCAGCACTTTCAGTGAAGTTAAAGAAGGCTTCAAGAGATGAGAGCCCCCCTCTTACTCACCACACAGGACCAGCTGAATGGTAAGAGTCTATGCACACCCTTTTCCACTTCTAGAATATATCCCGCCATGTGAAAGACCACCTCCCTTCCACATGCTATCTTTTTCAATGAGAACATGGTTAAAATTTCATCCTTGATAGCATTTGTTCAAGGTTTCACTTTACTTTACCACTAGGTCTCAGTCTGCCAGCGTTCTGCTTTAGTGTCTTGTTGAACTCCCACTATTTAAGGGTACACAAGTCCCAGTCAGTCAGTTCATGTACTAACACGACCTCTGCAAGCCCCTCACTCTTCAAAACACCAGTCTCCATTCCTGACCATCACAGAAGAGAAGGTCTAACTTATGTAATATGAGCTAAAATAAGCTGTTCAATAGGTGAGCTGTAATTTGTTTCTGAAAAGCAGAACCCTGTCCTGACATACTTCCTTTGGTGTCCCCATCTTTTCCCTTGATATGCCTAATGGGGAGAGTTCTACTTACAGGAAATTTTTAGTTAGTATTCATTTAGTGAATGGATCATGTCTATGGTGGGTAGTCTGGCAGTGGTCAGAAGCACAGCCCTAGGGACAAACTTAATAGTTTGAGTTCTAGTAGCTCGTTGTTTCTCTGGGTCTCTATTTCCTCATCTGAATCCTGAGGGTAATAATTACATCTACATTCCTCTCTCAAAGAATTGTGATGAATGAAAAAGATGATGCATAAAAAATGTAGGATGCTGCTAGCCAGTGCTCAATAATCGTTAGATCTTATGACTCCTGCTCCTGCTGCTATCATGCTGAGTGTGTTTCTCTAAAAAAAAAAAGAAGAAAGAAAAAGAAAAAGCTAACAGCAAACAAAGGGTGAAAATTAAAGTACAACTTTTGACTGTTGACTTTTCAAACTGGAATCCTATGGATTAATAGGTCTACCACACATAGAAGAGAAACAGAAATACTTAACTTTTGGTTTACCTGATTTAATGCAAATACAGGCAAAGCTGGCTAAGAAATGGTTTACACCAAAGTTGGTCTGCAACTTGAATGTTGTAGGTTAAACTTATTTAAAAGTACTCTAGACAGATTCATTTGTAATATAAGCATGTCATAGTTTCTGGTGTTTGGAACTGGATTTTTGTTTCTTTAGTTTTCTGAAGAGACACGAGACAGCTGTAGCTATCAGACTTCCTAGAGACAAGCTGGCCAAACGAGCCCTTACAAAATTCCATTTACTGTAACAATAATAATGAAATACATAATAATTTTTAAACATAAGAATTTGATTAGTGTTGGCCGGGCACAGTGGCTCAGGCCTGTAATCCTAACACTTTGGGAGGCTGACATGGGAGGATTATGAGGGCAAGAGATTGAGACCATCCTGGCTAACACTGTGAATCCCCGTTTTTACTGAAAATACAAAAAATTAGCCAGGTGTGATGGCATGCACCTCTAGTCTCATCTACTTGGGAGGCTGAGGAAGAAGAATCACTTGAACCTGGGAGGTGGAGGCTGCAGTGAGCCGAGGTCGTGCCACTGCACTCCAGCCTGGGTGACAGAGCGAGACTGTCTCAAAAAAAAAAAATTGACCAGTGTTAACCACTCTACTTTCCCAATACACTGATACTTTTCCCTTTTTCTTAGCATAGCACAAAACAAACATATGACCACACACCATCTACTCTCCAGAAAAGAGGAACAAAGAGGCACAAAGCAAGCTTCAAAACACAGAGACCAGCATGTTCACCACATTTACATCTAGAGCTGCTTTAAAAAAAAAAAAAGAAGCCGGGCATGGTGATGCCTGCCTGTAGTCCCAGCTACTTGGGACGCTGCAGCTGGAGGGTTGCTTGAGCCCAGACATTCTGGGCTGTATTGCGCTATGCAGATCAGGTGACCACACTAAGTTTGGCATCAGTATGGTGACCTCCTGGAAGCGGGGGACCACCAGGTTGCCTAAGAAGGGGTGAACCGGCCCAGGTTGGAGATGGAGCAGGTCAAAACTCCAGGGCTGATCAGTAGTGGGACCGCACCTGTGAATAGCCACTGTACTCCTGTGAATAGCCACTTGGGCAACATAGCAAGACCCCGTCTCTTAAAAAAAAAAAAGGAGCAAAATCAATGAGAAACTGAGAAGATAAGTGACCACCCTGTTTTTAGCACTTAATGTCACACTAAGAACA
Source organism: Plecturocebus donacophilus (assembly GCA_004027715.1). Classification (NCBI taxonomy): domain Eukaryota; kingdom Metazoa; phylum Chordata; class Mammalia; order Primates; family Pitheciidae; genus Plecturocebus; species Plecturocebus donacophilus. The sequence goes on along the minus strand of PVKP010010697.1, from coordinate 57,061 downwards.
AACATGCACACACACTCTCATTCTAAGGCAGAGCATCCACATTCCTGAGGAAAAAGTAATTCGACAGCATATATCCTGATCTCACATTCTTAGCAAAATAACACTAGCTTTGGGCATATGAAGAATGGGCATATTACAGACACCCTTAAGACACATCGCATGGCCTGGCTTACCCAATACAATGTTTAATTTCTCTGGAGTAAACTCAAATGTCTAACATGTGTTTCTTTATTAACTTACTTCATTAATTTCCTCAGGGACTTCACTGAAAATATATTCAACTTGTATTCACGTAATCTGACCACGATAAATCGTCTAACATTCAGAAGACAGCCATGTGTAAGACATGCCCATACCCCAAAGCATAGAAAACTTAACACATCAGGCCTTCAGGAAGCAGCACTATAACAGTGCAAATACACAGATATTTAAGAAAAAAATACAACACGCAATAGACAGCATGTGTGGTCACTATCCAGCACTCTCCAAAGTGGGTAACTTATCCAAAAGTTGCTTTATATATTCTTGTCACCACAAATTATTTCTCAACATACTATTGATTCCAATTTTGGATATTCACAACAAGATAATTATCTGGTAAGATATATTTATAACTAACTTGTAATTAGACTTTTAAATGCACACTTATGCTTGGATCACTCTGAGGCAAAAAATGCTGAGTTATTTGTAGAGTACCTTAAGGTTTATGTTTCCAAAAAACATAATTAAGCTTAGTTTTAGAAGTATTTTTTCCAGCATCTCTTCACCAAGCTATTTCAATTTTTTTTCAATTTTTTTTTTCTTTTTGTAAAAAATAGAGACAGAGTTTCACCAATTTGGCCAGGCTGGTCTTAAACTCCTGACCTTGTGATCCACTTGCTTTGGCCTCCCAAAGTGCTGAGATTACAGGTGTGAACCACCATGCCCAGCCTAATTTTTTTTTTTTTTTAAAGAGGCAGGGTTTCACCGTGTTGCCCAGGATGGTCTCAAACCCCTGAGCTCAGGCAACCCGTTCACCTCGGCCTCCCAAAGTGCTGAGATTACAGGCATGAGACAATACGCCTGTCCAGCTATTTCAATTTTTAAAAGTAAGGGTTAGAAATAACTTAAAAAAAAAATTTTTTTTTAATTTATCTTATCCAATGCAGAAATGAAATAAAGTGTAGCATCTGTCCTAATGATATTTATGGTTGTGGTGATGCAGAAATATCCATGCTCCCAAGCAAGAGATGAAAAATTATGTTCTCCCCAAAATGGGGAAACCAGTGCTACCTGGGCCCCAAAGGGATGTTCAGGTTACATCTGTCAGGATTGATTCAATAAGACAGAACCATCTTTGGAGCACAGTGGGGCTCACCTGAGATTTTGATGAGTCATGTGGATGACATCAGAGGCAAGTGTTACTAAAAATGAGTCCCAATAAGACTTCCATGTGAGATGGTTTTAAAAGATGTTGGCCCAACTCACACAGAAGATGATGGATGTGCAGTCAAGTGGGACAGATAATTTTTCTCAGGAGCAGAAATCTTAATATAGGAGATGGCCTCTCACTGAGTAGTTGAAGCATGTCCTGAAGAAACTTTCTGGGGCTCAGATTGCACTGTCTCCCTGAGGTGCATAAAGAACAGAACAGCATGCCTGCACTCCAGCGTCTAGTGTGTACCAACTCAGCAGAAAATACATCACTGATAAGTTTGTTTCAAAAATACTTTGCTTGCCATTAAAATCATGAACTAATACCGTAGAAACCCAAGGACTGCCTAAGGGTAGGTAACAAGTCTGACATCCCCAGAAGTATTTAAATGCTGGCTAGACAAACACTCTGTGAAAATAAGTTTCACTCTTTGTGAAAGAGGTACAATAAATCTTTTTCTTTGGCACTGACAGATCTAGTGAAGATCTTAGCATACGGTAGATAAACAGCAACATCTGTTTACTAAATAAATTTTGTTTTCAAAGATTACTGGTGAAGAAAAATATCAATATGTCTCTAAGACATTAAGGATATCACAAGACCACTTACGTTCTTTACGGGATTTCACTTAAGAAACGAGTTGAAAAATCTGGCCATGAAAGGAGTTCTGATGCCCCTGAGTAGAACTACTCTGAACTACTCTGATGGACTTAAGCCATCCTGAGAGTCCTAGCTTGGTTCCTACCCAAAGTCTCTCTTCATGAATCCTATGCTTGCAATCAAACAGATAAAGATCACTAAATCAAACATAAACTTTAACAGTCTTAAAATTTAGTTGTACATCTCATGGGAAATTTATTTAAAAATTCAGGCCATCTACAAGAAATCTTTCATTTGTATTTTAGTATCAATAAATTAAAAGGAAAGAAGAAAAAGAATAAGGAAAAGCCATTTAATTATTTTCATAGGTAAGAACATAACATTGGTTTATTAGTTACATAAGTACTATTTATGCTTCATTGATGCCAGGTAAATAATTTTTAACCAACTAAAACACATTTCAAGTGGAGAAATAGCTAAAAGGGTAGAAAACATATACATAACTCTAAATGGTAGGAAACATGCCCTGTCTGTATATGTTGCTTAATCCAGCATTTCAATCTCAGTGAGGCACCGCCATTTACCCAACTATAAAATCCAAGATCAGGAAATCATCTATCCCTTCCCCACACCGTCACATCAGCAAGTCTATCTTACATCTGAAACCTCTATCAAATCCATCTGAGCTCCCTTCTCTACTGCTACTATGTTTCAGGCCACTGCTGCTTTTCAAAGTTTTCAAAAACTAGCCTAACTGATCTTCTTCCAAACAGAAAGCCAATCATTATTTCCTTCTCCCAGGTCTATTTACTACTATGGGTAAAAATTGCCCTTAACATGCAAATCTCACCACATTACTTATTGCCCCAACACTTTTCACAGCTTTCCAGAGTTCTTACAAGCCTGCTCTAGCCCCTATCTCCTTCATTATTTCTGTCATTTATCTTATTGAGTGTCTTTTCTTCCAAACATATTGTACTTCTCCCGCTTCCCTGGTCACATCCACCTTTTCAACCTCAGCTTCTGTACCAATTGTTCATGAAAGCATTCTTTTTCCTCTTGTCACCCATCCTTCAGATACTAGCTCAAATGTGACTTCCATAGGATGCTTTCCTTGACTTGCAATCCGGCATCCTTCATTCCTCTTCCATACACAAAGGCCAAACTTTACTTCATAGGTTCTTGCCATACTTAACTTTGAGCAGTTAACACTGGTATAAGTGACCTGTTCATGGCTGGATGAGTCTCTTTGAATGTGATCTATCATTTTTTAGATTAGCAACTGTCTTGTTTTTGCTGTACCAATAGACTTGGTGGTAAAGACAGAACCTTCACAAGCAGATATTTATGGAATAAATAAAAATTTGTAAATGTAAAAGAAATCATAACGGTAAATTTGGTTGTGAAAAAATCTCTTTTCTAAAAGGAAGCTAAATCTGATACAGCATTGTACTTAGCAAAATTAAGTTGTGAAACCTTAATAAGCTTTTGAACACACAAATCGTTTCTAGAAAACTTATTTTCATAATTTAAATACAAATCAAATTCAATGAAACACAAATTAAGCCTCCTTTAAGTTACTTTTGATTTAACTTTTAAGTAGAATATTTGAACCAAATACATAGAGATTTAATCACAGAAAACTAAAAAAATCACAGAACCAGATACATACAGATCTAACTAACCAAAACACAGAAAACCTGTTTGAGATGTTAATTAAGGTGAGAGAATTGCTTGAACCCAAAAGGCGGAGTTGGCAGTGAGCCAAGATTGCACCCCTGCACTCCAGTCTGGGCAACAGAGCAAGACACCATCTCAAAAAAAAAAAAAAAAGCAGTAGTCATTGAGCACCAACCATGCAATTTTGCTAGGTACAGGATATTAAGAAAATATTCTTGAGATGGGACAAACATGTTAACAGATAAATTACAGCAGACAGACTTGATACATGGGAATAAAGCTTATTAGAAACAGAAGACCCAGTTCTCCCTTGAAAAGGTAGCGTTTGAGATGAGTCTCAACAGAAGAGTAAACGTTCTCTGCTGGGGGAAGGGGCTGAAGACACAACAAAAAGAGCAACGCATGCAACAGCAAAGGCAGTGAGGAACTGTTCAGTGTGGCAGTGATGTGGAAGATAGAGACAAGAGCCAAGTCTAGCAATTTGGTTTGGAAGCAGATGAGGGTCTTTGTAAACCAAGTTAAGGAGTTTGGATTTTTCTTTTGTAGGCAACAGGGAGCCAAGAAATGTTATTAGGCAAACAACGAGATCAGTTTTAGTTTTTGAGGATGACTCTGGTGGCAGGGTGGAAGGTTAACAGCAGTAGGGAAATACTGGTGGCAGAAAATTAAATTAAGAGGTGTTTATGGCTCTTCGAGGGCCTTAGTTCAGAAGTAATTAAACAGCCAAAGTCAGTGACTGCAGCATGGATTGGGGAGAGCCTGGTGACTGATTGGAATGGCGGTGAGAGAGATGTGCATCAGGGCAGCCAGCAGCAATGTTCCTGGCCTAGTAGGTTGTGTGCATGGTACTCACCTTCCAGAAGGGATGAAGATTACTTTCATTTTTACAAGTACTTGCAGGGTGAGGGACTTGTACTGTGATCAGGATGATAGAAGATTACAGCTTTGGAGAAGTTGTAAGTGAAATTGTAGAGTTAGAGTTGCCAGTTCATAGGTTAGAGGAGAGGGCAGAAAAGCACCAGAATGCATGGGGCATTCTGCAGGAACAGAACTCACTCCCAGGTATGGGACTGCAAAGGTTTCTGCAGTGAACAGACATTGGGCACCTGGCAACTGATATCAGTGGGATGCTTCCAGTCTGTCCACTGATCTAAGAATTTTATAACAACTATTCTCAAGCGTTTCACATGTCTCTAACATAATTGGAGCCCAGATTGCTTTGTGGGCAACTGTCCACTTACTGCAGGCAGCCCCTTTCTATAATTCAGTCTTCTCATCTTCCTGCCTTCTGTTTTGCATATCTCCTGCTTGTGTAATAGGGTGAAAAGTGGGAGGGTAGGACATAAGTCAGACCAGTGGCACTGGTTGACTAGAAGATACTCCTTTCATTATACTAGACAGTTCTGACCTGAGGTCTGGGATCCCAGAACACAAAAATTATCACTGTTTACTGGGCATGGTGGTTCACGCTTGTAACCCCAGCACTTTGGGAGGCCAAGGCAGGCTGATCACGAGGTCAAGAGTTCAAGATCAGCCTGTCCAATATGATGAAACCTTGTTTCTACTAAAAAAAAAAAAAAAAATACAAAAATTAGTGAGGTGTAGTGGTTCACAACTGTAGTCCCAGCTACTTGGGAAGCTGAGGTGGGGGAATCGCTTGAACCCAGGAGGTGGAGGTTGCAGTGAGCTGAGATGATGCCACTGCGCTCCAGCCTGGACAACAGAGTGAGACTCCATCTCAAAAAAAAAAAATTATCACTGTCTCCTTTGTTGCATCCCTGTATTATCCCCATTCTTCTCAGTCAGGGAAGCTGGCTGACATCCACCCTCTCAAGAGGACATGTATGGACAGAATCCCTGGCTACAAAACACTGTTCTATGAAAAGAGCAGATTATTGTGTAAGAATTTTGTAAAAGCTTGAGAAATTAAAATAAGGGCGACTATGAATGCAAAAACATTAACTGTCAAGCAAGTAAGAGCTAGTTCAAACAATTTTTTGAAAGATGTGCTCCACATAACTTGAAACATGAGGAAGATTGGCAGATGACAGAATCAGGCGAGTTTCTTAAATAACTGAGAAGGTGCCTGGGAAAACTAAGCCACCTACTGCAACAGCTTTACAGAGCCAATGTATCTCGTTTGTTTTAGAAACAGGTAAGTGCTAGAACTCTTATTTACTATGGAGTTTTCAACTACATTGAACACACTTAATGTTTTCCTCAATCCCAAGCTTCTTGTTAAACTCTGACCTTGCCAACCATGGCACCTTAGAGGCAAATAAAAGCTTACCTAATTTATGAATTTTCAGATTTCTAAATATAGTACATGCAATAAAGGGAATGCACCCAGTGTGCTTGTGGATACAATAAAAGCCACTATTCTACCTTTCAAGCAGGCTTCATTGACTTCAGCTCTGCGGACGTTTGGGGCTGTCTGGGCACTGTGGCATATGGAGCAGCATTTCCAGTTTCTGTACACTAAAGACCAGTAGCATCCTTTCACAAAGCTAGGCACTCAAAAATTACAAATTCTGGAAAGGAAATCCACAGTGGATACCCACAAAGCTTCCTAATCTCAAAATACACCACTTTATTCCATAGTAGATTTTGAGTTTCTGGAACATTATTTCATCCTTACAACCATTGTTGTAAGGTTTTTACATTGTTGTAAGGTTTTACATTGTTTTAAGGTCATTGCCCTGAAGTAGAAAAACTACTTAAAAAGATGTCTATCAGCATATTCATCAATGACACTGCCACCAACGGCTAAAGCTTTTATTTTTATTATTATACCTTCAAATTCAACCAAATTTATATTTTTTAAAATTGGTCTTCTTTATTAAAAGTAAACACACCCATACACAGAGGTAAATAAGCAGTATACATTTAAACTAAGTCTTTGAGATCAAGCTGACTCTATAAAGCAACTGTTCCATGGGTCTTGGCAGTAATTAGGAACTGTGAATCCTGAGCTTAATTTATTGGGAACCCCTGTGTAGATCATAAAGCAGCTATAAAATGGGCCAACATACCCACCCAACCCTAACAGTGTTTGTCTGAGTGTAAACGTGGACTATTTGCTAAGTGCTTTCAGAGAAGCAGGGTGAAAATAACTTAATCTAAGAAGGTACACCAGGGGGCTGGGGTGAAAAAATAAAAGAAGGTACACCGAAATGAATAAAGAACATTTTAAAGTAATTAAGCGACCAGAAATATTACACATCTTATATAGTCCTACTCCATTGTCTCTGAGAGAAGTGAAAAAAAAAAAAAATACAAAGCAAGGGAAAGACAAATACAGCTTTTAAAATCTCTATCTGATTAACCCCACTAGGAATTTCTTTGGCTACCTGGTGTATACCAGGCATTGTACATTGCAGGGCAGTTGTCCCTGACTTTCTTGGCACCAGGATCTGGTTTTGCAGAAGACAGTTCTTCCACAAATGTGGTGGGATGATTTTCTTTTTTGGATGATTTTCTTTTCAGATCATTCAAGTGTGTTACATTTATTGTGCACTTAGTTGATATTATTATATTGTAATATATAATGAAATAATTATACAACTCATTATAATGTAGAATCATTGAGAGCCCTGGGATTGTTTTTCTTAAACTAGATGTTCTCATCTGGGGGAGATGGTGACAGATCTACAGGCATTAGATTCTCATAAATAGTGTGCAACTTACATCCCTCACCTGCATAATTCACAATAGGGTTTGCACTCCTATGATAATCTGATGATGATGCCGATCTATAATGCCAGTGATGGAAAGTGGCTGTGAATACTGATGAAGCTTTGCTCAGCCACCAGTTACCTCCTGCTGTACAGCCTGGTTTATAACAGGCCACAGACTGGTATTAGTCTGTCCCCTGGGTGTTGGGGACTGCTGATATAGAACAACTACATTTATTTACTTATTTATTTCAATGGCATGATCTTGGCTCATCCAACTTCTGCCTTCCAGGTTCAACTGATTCTCCTGCCTCAGCTTCCTGAGTAGCTGGGATTACAGGCATGCACCACCACACGCAGTTAATTTTGGATTTTCAGTAGAGATGGAGTTTCACCATATTGGTCAGGCTAGTCTTGAACTCTGACCTCAAGTGTTGTGATCACCTCGGCCTCCCAAAGTGCTGAGATTTCAGGTGTGAGCCACTGCACCTGGCTGGCAACTACATTTATTACCATCCATTAATTACCAGGGTACCTATGTTGTACAGTGTGTGGCATACACCAGGTAGCCAATAAACAGCTACTGATCAAATGCAGGACTGAAAAGGTAAGGTTTATTTTTTGTTCTTTAACATGCTGTATCTGGATTGGATGCAAATAAGACCTTGGGAATCTGCCTGAAGTAACTGAAAATAAAAGACCCTTTTATCAAATGGTCATTTGGATGATGTAACAAGTTAGGTATGAATCTATCACCTGTATCAGCTTAGTGAGATGCATGTTTACCATCACATAACAAACACAGGTTCTGCCATGGTAAGGACTTAGAGTCTGAACTTCTGATGAGAAATAAAGTGGTATGTAGGACACTCCAGAGAATGGTTTTATATAGATTTATAAGCATCAGTAGCATTTCTTAAAAATATCATACATCTAGCAGATTTTTTAAAAATAAGATATCCTAATATGCAACCAGTTTAGCAGTCTTTTTAAGAATTATAATGCAGTGCAACTTCATTCATCTGAAATGGAGCACAATATCCTTTTGAAGGAATTCATACCCATTTCTGCAAAAGTTCTGTGGACTCTTGAAGGTAGCAAAGAACTAGGCATTTGTGTGTGTGTATTTCCAAAGAGGTTTTAGCCAAGACTTTAGTCTCTAACAGACTCCCTGATTAAAGCATATCTTAGAAACTATACCTGCCTACTTGAAAAGGCATCAAATTTAGAGAATGCTTTTCATGGGTGTAAAAATGAAAGCAAAATCACATTCTTCTCTTTGCAATTCCCTTTCCATCACCTTCCACTTCTATTAAATGTCTTCAGACTCCTTGTGCACAGCTGCATAGACCACTACATATCTAAAGGAAGAAACCCCTGAAATACATGGGGATGCACTGGCAAATCTGCCTTTGCAGAAATCATTTTGTTTCCTCTGCACGCTGCAGGTCTCCATCCTGCCTGAAAAGAAGCGACCCCACCAGGCAGTGGGATCAGCCAACATGCTCCATCCTCAACCTTTGCCAGGGAGTGGGTCACATCTTCGATGTGCCCTCTGCCCAGAAAACGTGCCACTTCTGAGGAGGGTGTCATTGACTGGAAGGACCTCCCCTGCTCCTTAGCAAACATTAGGGTCGCAGTTTCCTGAGAGATGCAAGTGGGAAGGTAGGGAGGGGGCCCAGGCCAAGGCTGGTGAGAAAGAAAAAAGGAGAGAAAGCAGAAGAGAGTAGAAAAAGAAGAAACAAAAAGACAGGAGGAGGAGAGAAGAAAGAAAAAAGGAGAAGAATGAGAGTAGCATGAGAAGAGGAAAAAAGAAGTAGATGAAAAAGGAGGAGGTGAAGATGAGGAAAAAGGAGGTGAAGATGAGAAAAAAAGTGGAAAAAGGAAGAGATAAGAAAAAGGACAGAGCAACAGAAGGAATAGAAAATGACAAGAGGACAAGAGACGGAATACAGAAAAAGGAGATGGGGATGAGGAGGAGAAGCAAAGGAGAAGGAGAGGAGAAAAGAGAAGAAAGAAAAGGAAATGAGAAGAGGAAGAGAAGGCAAGAAAAAGAAGCATGTGAGGATGAGGAGAAAAAGAAATAAGAGGAAAATGAATAAAGAAAAAGAGAAGAGACAAAGAAGGAAATGAGGAGAAAGACCCAAAAAGGAAAGCTGTAGGGAAAGAAGAGAAAAGAAGGACACAGAAAAGGAAGGAGGAAGAGGAGAAAAGAGAAAAAAGGGGGAAAAAGCAAGAGGAGAGGAGAATAAAAGAAAAGGAAGAGGTGAAAAGGAGGATAGAAGAAGAAAAAAAGAGAAAAAAAAGGAGAAGAAAGAAAAACAGAAGTAACAAAAAAGAAGTAAGAGAGAAGAAGTAGGAGCAGAAAAAAAGAAATTAAACAAAATGCAGAGGAGAAAAAAAACAGAAGTAAGAGAAAAAGAGGAGGGAAAGAGGAGGAGAGAAAGAAGAGAAGAAAAAGAGGGAGTGAGAAAAAGAAGGAAAATAAAATGAGAAAAGAAGAGGAAAGGAGAAGAAAAAGAAGAGGACAGGCAGAGGAGAAGATGAAAATGTAGAAAAAGAGAAGAAAGGGGAGACCAAAAAGAAGAAAATGAGGAGGGGTAGAGTAACAGAAGAAAAATAAGAAAAGAAGGAGAGGTGGAGGAGAGAAGAAAAGGAGCAAAAAAAAAGGAGGAGGAGGAAAAAAGAGAAGGAGAAAAAGAGGAGGAAGAGAGGAGAAGGAAGAGAAAAATTGAAGGAAGAGGAGAGCAGGAAGATAAAAGAGTAAAGAAAGAAGGAAAAGGAGAAAGAAAGAGGAGGAGAAAAAGGAGAGGCGGAGGCAGGATAAGAGAAGTGAAGAAGAGAAAAATTAAGAAAGAAAAAGAGAAAACAGGAGGTGAAGAAAAGAGAAATGGGGTAAGGAGAGGAGGAGGAGGAGGAAATAGGAGAGGAGAAATAGTTGGGGGACAATAAAAAGGAGGAGGATAAGTAAGAAAAGAAAAAAGGAAAGGAAGAGAGGAGAAGAAAGGAAGGAATAGAGGAAACAGGAGAAGAGAAATGAGTAAAGGAGAAAAAGAGGAGGTGAGGGGGAGAAGAAGACATGAAGAAGGAGAAAAAGGAGGAGAAAAAAAGGAGAGAGAAGAAAAGATGGTGGAGGAAAAGGAGAAAAAGGTAAAGGATGAAGAGGAGAGGAAGAAACAGCAGCCAGAAGAGAAAAATAGGAGAAGGAGGAAAGAAAAAGGTTGAGAAGTGAAAAAGAGAAAGAGAAGGAATAGAAAAGAAATGAGAAAAGGAGGAGGAAGAGAGAAGTAAACGAGGAGTAGGAGTAGAGGATAAAAAGTAAAAGGAGGAGAGAAGGACAAAGAAATTAAGAGAAGTGGGAAAGGAGAAGAATTATTTGAAGAAGGAGAGAAGAAAGATAAAAAGAGAATAAGAAGAGAATAGGAGGATTAGAATTGAAGAATTGAAAGAGAAAGAGATAGAAAAGGGAGAAGTGGAGAAGTAGAGGAGAAGGAGAAAAAATATAAAAGATGCAGTGGAGGATAGGAAAAAGAAAAAGGCAGAAAAGAGAGAAGAGAAAAAGGAGGAGAAAATACAGGAGGAGCAGCAGGAGAGGAAAAGAAAAAAACAGAAGATAAAGGAGAAGAAGAGCAAGAGGAGGTGAAAAGAAGTGGAAGAAAAAGAAAAAAGTAGAAGTAGAGAAGAAGAAATAGGAGGACCAGAAAAGAAAAAGGAAGAGATGAAAAAAGGCACAAAGAATAGTAGAAAAAAAGAAAAAAGAGAAGAAGGAAGAAGAGATGATGGAGGAGGAGAAGAAAGAAGAAAAAGATGAAGAGGAGGGAAAGTAGAGGAAATGAAGAAGAAAAACAGAGGAGAGGAAAAGGAGGAGAGAAGAATTGAAAAAAGGAAAGAAAAATGAATAATGGACAGGGAAAAAGAAAAGGAGGAACAGAAGAAAGATTAGGATGAGCAGAAGGAGAGAAGAAAAAGGAAGATAAGACAACTTGAAGGAGAAAAAAAGAAAGTAAAAAAGAAGGGGGAAGTAAAATAGAGATGAAGAAGAATAAAGAAGAAGGAAGAGAAAGAACAAAGGAGAGGAGAAAAAGGAGAAAGTGAAGAGAAAAGGGAGAGGGAAAGAAAAGGAGAAGGTGGAGGAAAAGAGAAAAATAGAAAGGGAAGAGAAAAAGAGAAGAGAGGAAGAATTAAGAGAAAAAGGAGAAGAAGCAAAAGAGAAAGAGAGGACAGAGGAGAAAAAGGATGCCTAGACAAAAAGGAGAGCAGAAAAAGAAGGGGAGAAGGAGGAGAAGAGATGGATGAGGAATAGAGGAGGGAAGAAAAAGAAGATGAGTGGCTGGCCATGTGCAGAAAGCAGAAACTGGACCCCTTCCTGACACCTCACATTAAAATTAACTCCAGATGGATTAAAGACTTAAACATAAGACCTAACACCATAAAAACCCAAGAAGAAAATCTAAGCAAAACCATTCAGGACATAGGCATAGCCAAGGGCTTCATGACCAAAACACCCAAAGCATTGGCAATGAAAGCCAAAATAGACAAATGGGACCTAATCAAACTCCACAGCTTCTGCACAGGAAAAGAAACAGTCATTAGAGTGAATCGGCAACCAACAGAATGGGAAAAAAGTTTTGCAGTCTACCCATCTGACAAAGGGCTGATATCCAGAATCTACAAAGAACTAAAACAGATTGACAAGAAAAAAACAAGCCCATTCAAAAGTGGTTAAAGGATATGAACAGACACTTTACAAAAGAAGACATACATAAGGCCAATAAACATATGAAAAAATTCTCATCATCGCTGGTCATTAGAGAAATTCAAATCAAAATTACATTGAGAAACCATCTCACGCCAGTTAGAATGGCAATCATTAAAAAAATCTGGAGACAACAGATGCTGGAGAGGATGTGGAGAAATAGGAACACTTTTACACTGTTGGTGGGAGTGTAAACTAGTTCAACCATTGTGGAAGACAGTGTGGTGATTCCTCAAGGACCTAGAAATAGACATTCCATTTGACCCAGCAATCCCATTACTGGGTATATATCCAAAGGATTATAAATCATTCTACAATAAGGACACATGCACAAGAATGTTCATTGCAGCACAGTTTACAATAGCAAAGACCTGGAACCAACCCCAATTCCCATCAATGATAGACTGGACAGGAAAAATGTGGCACACATACACCATGGAATATTATGCAGCCATCAAAAGTGATGAGTTTGTGTCCTTTGTAGGGGCATGGATGAACCTGGAAACCATCATTCTCAGCAAACTGACACAAGAACAGAAAATTGAACACCACATGTTCTCACTCATAGGTGAGTGTTGAACAATGAGAACACATGGACACAGGGAGGGGAGCATCACACACGGGTCTGTCGTGGGGAAATGGTGGGGGACAGTGGGGGTTGGGGGGAGATAGCATGGGGAGAAATGCCAGATATAGGTGATGGGGAGGAAGGCAGCAAACCACACTGCCACGTGTGTACCTATGCAACAATCTTGCATGTTCTTCACATGTACCCCAAAACCTAAAATGCAATTTAAAACAATGAGGAGAAAAAGGAATAGAAAAAAAGAGGACTAGGAAAGGAAAAAGGAGAAAATGAGGACAAAGAAAGAAGAAAGAGGAGGAGAAAAAAAGAAGCAGCAAATAGTAGACAAAGGAGAAAATGGAAAAGAATTGCAGAAAGAAGAGAAAGAAGGAGGAGAAAGGAGAAGGAGAAATAAAGGAGAAGAAAAAAGGAGGATGAGGAGAAGAGTACAACTAACAAAAAGGGAAAAAAGGAGGAGAAGCAGAAAAAAAAGGAGGAAAGAGAAGAACACAAAGATGGAAAAGGGTGTAAGGTGAAAAGGAGTAGAAAAGGAGAAGTAAAGAAAAAAGGAGTAGTGGTAGTGGGAGTGAGGAAAGAAATGGAAAAGAAAAAGGAGATGAGAAAAATAAATGGAAAAAGAAGGATGGGAAAAGGGCAAAAAAGGGAAGGAGAAAAAGGAGAAGAATGAGGAGAGAAAGAAGGAGAAGCAGAGAAAGAAAAAGAAAATTAGGTGGAGGAGAAAAAGTAGAGGAGGAAAAGAGGAAAAAAGGAGCAGAAGGACAGAAAAATAGGAGAAGAAGCAGTAAAAGAAAAGGAGAAGAGAAGAAAAGAATGCGAGAAGGAGTAAGAAAATGAAAAGAAAGAAACAAGAAACAAAAAGGAGAAGCAGAGAACAAAGAGGAGGAGAAGTAGAGGAGGAACAGAAAAGAAGGTGGAGAAAATAAAAAGGAAAAGAGAAAAAAAGGAGAGGAGCAGAAGGAATGGGGAAAAAAGAGAAAAAGGAGAAAGTTGAGAAAAAGTAGGAAAAAAAGCAGAAGGTGTGGGAAAACAAAAAGGGGGAGAAGGGATAGGCGGAGAGAGGGAGGAAAAGAGAAGAAAGACAGGAGAAGTTGGCAGAGGAGAAAATGAGAAAGGAAGAAAAATGAGGAAAGAGGAGAAAAAAGGACAAAAATAAGGAAGAGAAGAGGTGGAAAAGAAGGAGGAAAGAAAAAGAGCAGAATGAGAAAGAGACAAGGAAAAGAAAAATGAAAGGAGCAGAGGAGAAGAAAGTGGAACAAGAACAGGGGAAGGAGAAAGATCAGAAAAGGAGGAGAAGTAGAGGGATTAAAAAATAGAGGAGGCAAAAAGGAATGGAAGGAATGCGAAGGAGAGAAGAAAAGTAGAAGGGGAGGAAGAGAGGAGACAGCAAGAGGAGGAGAAAAAGGAAGAGACAGGGAGATGAAAAAATGGATGAGAAGAGGAGGTAAAAAAGGAGAGGAGAAAGAGATGAGAAAGAGGTGAAGAAAAGGAGGATAAAAGAAAGGAGAAAAAAGAAAAGGTGGAGGAGGAAAAGAGGTGAAAGAAAGAAGAGAGATGAGGAGGATAAGGAAGAGAAGAAAAAGCAGTAAGAGAAGTAAATGAAGAAGAGAAGAGAAGGAAAGAAGAAAAAGAAGAAACATTAGAATAAGGAGAGGAAAAGGAGGAGAAGAAGGAGGACAAAAACGAAAGGAGGAGGAAAAGAGAGAGTGCTAGATGGAGGAGAAAGAGATTAGAATGAGATGCAGGAGAAGGAAAAAATAGAGGAGAGCAAAAGAAAGTGAAGGAGGGGAGAAAAAGGAAGAGGAGAGGAGGGGAGGAGAAAGGATACAGCAGAGGTGAGGAGAGGAGGAGAGAAAGGAGGTGAGAAAGGTGGAGGGGAGAAAAAGAGGAAAGGAGGAGAATCTGAATGAGAGGAGAAAATGAGGAAAAGAAGTAGAGGGAAAAGGGGAGAAGGAGGAGTAGAGAAAAAGGAGGAGAGGTGGAGAATAGGTAGAGGAGGAGGAGGATAAAAGGTGAAGAAAAAGGAAAAGGAGAGGCAAGGGAGGAGAGGAGGAGGATAAATAGAGGAGCAGTGCCAGCTCTGCCTGCAGACCCTGGCTGAGCGGCGGATGAAAGGAGCACCCACACAGCTATCAGCGTAACAGCAGCTAGGGGTCTGCCTGGCTCTAGTGGCCAGAATGCAGCCCCAAGAAGCGGAAGCAGCCTGCTTTTATTCAGTGCAGGCACAATGCCAAAAGCCTGGAGCAAACACAATCTGCCGGTAATTAATATTTATTGTTCTCCTTTCAGGGACTGTCACAGGCAAGGATGTTCAAAGGTCAGTTCCCAGACAACTTCAGAAAAATAAACCTGATCAAGATAATTTACCCCTCGCTTTCTTGCACATACTCCTCGCCCTCTGCCTCAGGGTTAGAGAACAGCCTTTAGCTATTCTCCTCCGAAGCTATACAGAGCCTTTTGACCTTTCAAAAGGCCTACTCCTTTCCTTATAGTTTCTCCCACCGTTCTGACCGATCTCCTACATCTCCCCTTTTCGGTTTTTTTTTTTTCATCAGATTTTGTTGGTTGAAGAGTACAGATGTGTGCAGTGACAAGTTTGACAGGTGCAACGATTACAGCTCGTGTTCTGGCTTTGCATCCTAGAATTAGGAAATAACATAAGGCAAACATGAGTTTAATCAGAAGTATTCATTTTCAATCAAAGAGTAACCCCCAGGAGTGAAGGTCTATCCAGGAGAGGTGTTTTTGCACATTGCTCTATAGAGTTGTTACTAAGGAACTTCACCAGGGGTATGTTAATCCCTCCTAACCAAGCAGTCATGTCGTATGAGCTTCAGGCAGAGTGAGAGAATAAGAAAAAAACAATATGAGAGTTGCAATGTACAACAGAGAGCATAGCAAGGAACAGATTATCTGGAGTGAACAGTGTTTGTGTCCAGAGCAGGATTCGGTCAGCCTCTGGGGTTGTCTTCTTCAGTGTAATGTCCAGCGCCTGTGTTGTCCAAGGAAGCTGCATTGTCCAGGGCTGCAGGTCCTGCAGGGTCGTATTCTTTCCCAGCCATGCCATGATAAGGTTTGATGTGTCACACTGGAATTCAAAGAGGACCTGAGGGGGTGTGAACACAAGTATATTCTCCTCATCATGTTAACAAATCATTTGGACCACACCATACATTACTATTTACATCTTTCCATAAAACTGAAGGGTTTATATTTTGAGTGATTTTTGCAAAGTGCTTTTCTATAGCTGATTGAAATTTATCATCTAAATTTAAGAAATTAAGAGTAAATAATGCTGGTGCCAATAGTCTTGCTGGGTCTTTACTCATATTTGTCCTTTTTGTTTTCTAAGCATATTTTCAAGGGTGAAGTGGGCAGGTTCTACTATGTCCTGTCCTTGGGTGTTATACAGAATACTCATGGAATGTTGGACATTCCATGTTTGACAAAATTGTTGAAATTGTGAGTTTGTGTAAGCTGGCCATTATTAGTTTTAATTGTTTTGGGCTGCCCCATAAGTGCAAAAGTTAGGAGAAGATGTTTAATGACATATCAGGTGGACTCTCCAGCAAGAGCATGAGCACTAATTAGGTGGAAATTGGTATCTACGGATACATGTACTTATATTAGTTTTCCAAATTCAGGGACATGTGTAACATATGTTTTCCATAACTGATGAGGTTCTAGTCCTCTAGGGTTAATGCCTGTTGAAGAAGGGGACGTTTCTGTGAGCTGGCAATCTGGGCATTGTAAAATAATTTGTTTAGCTAGTCTTTGGGCAAGTTAAAATTGTTTTGTTAAGTTTCTTTAATGTTGGTGGAACAGTTGATGTGATTGGGTGTCTTGGTTAAGCTGTAACATCATAACCTGCAGGTCTGCTTCATTATTGCCATAAACTAAGGGAGCGGGCAGTGAGCTGTGAGCCTGAATGTTTGTAATAAAAATAGGATGTGGGGGGGGGGTACCTGAGCAAAATGGCCAAATAGAAACAGCTCCCGTGCATAGCTCCAAACAAGATCGATGCAGAAGGCAGATGATTTTCACATTTCCAACTGAAGTATCTTGTTCATCTTATTGAAACTGGTTGAACAGTGGGTGCAGCCCAAGGAGGGTGAGCCCAAGCAGGGTGGGGCATCAGCTCACCCAGGAAGGGCCAGGGGCTAGGGAACTCCCTCCTCTCCAAGGGAAGCCATTAGGGACTGTTCCCTGCACGCCCCTGGAAAGGGAGTTGAAGCCAGGTAACAAAGTGGTCTGTCTCGGTGGGTCCCACCCCATGGAGGAAAGCAGGCTAAGATCCACTGGCTTGAAATTCTCACAGCCAGCATTGCAGTCTGAGCTCGATCTAGGATGTTTGAGCTAAGTGTGGGGAGGAGCATCTGCCATTGCTGAGGCTCAAGTAGGCAGTTTCAATCTCACAGTGTAAACAAAGCTGCCAGGAAGTTTGAACTGGGTGGAGCCTGACACAGCTCAGCAGCTGCAGGCAGACTGTCTCATTAGATGTCATCACTGAAGAGGGTATCTCTGAAAAAAGGCAGCAGCCCATCAGGGACTTATAAATAAAGCTCCATCTACCTGGGACAGAACACCTGGGAAAAGGGGAGGTTGTGGGTACTGCTTCAGCAGACCTAAATGCCCCACCTGGCAGGTCTGAAGAGAGTGGCAGATCTCCCAACACAGCACTGGAGCTCTGATAAGGGACAGACTTGCCTCCTCAAGTGGTTCCCTAGCCCTCATGTATCCTGACTGGGAGACACCTCCCAGGAGGGGCTGACAGACACCTCATAATTGAGAACTCTGGCTGCCATCTGGCATGTATTCCTCTGGGACAAAGCTACCATAGGAAGAAACAGGCAGTGATTTTCTCTGTTTTGCAGACTTTTGCTGGTGATTTCCAGACAAGCAGGATCTGGAGAGGACCTCCAGTGGACCTTCAGCAGAGGGTCTGGCATGTCAGAAGGAAAACTAAAAAACAGAAAGAAATAGCTTCAACATCAACAGAAATGACATACACTCAGAGGCCCCATCCAAAAGTCACCAACTTCAAAGACCAAAGGTAAATAAATCCACAAAGATGGGAAGAAACCAGCACAAAACGGCTGAAATTGCCAAAAACCAGAACACCTCCTCTCCTGCAAGGGATCACAACCCCTCACCAGCAAGGGAACAAAACTTGATAGAGAATGAGTTTGATGAATTGACAGAAGCAGGCTTTAGAAGGTGGGTAATAACAAACATCTCTGAGCTAAAGGAGCATGTTCTAATCCAATGCATGGAAGATAAGAACTTTGAAAAAAGGTTACATGCAATGCTAACTAGAATAACCAGTTTAGAGGAAAACATAAACAACCTAATGGAGCTATAAAATACAGCACGAGAATTTCGTGAAGCATACACAAGTTTCAATAGCCAAATTGATCAAGCAAAAGAAAGGATATCAGAGATTGAAGATCATCTCAATAAAATAAAGCAAAAAGACAGGATTAGAGAAAAAAAAGAGTAAAAACAAATGAACAAAGCCTCCAAGAAATATCGAATTATGTGAAAAGATCAAATCTACATTTGAGGAGTATACCTGAAAGTGAAGGGGAGAATGAAACCAAGTTGGATAAGACTCTTCAGGATATTATCCAGGAGAACTTTCCTTGGATAGCAAGGAAGTCCAACATTCAAATTCAAGAAATACAGAGAACACCGCAAAGATACTCCTCCAGAAGAGCAACCCAAAGACACATAATCAGATTCACCAAGATTGAAATGAAGGAAAAAATGATAAGGGCACTCAGTGAGAAAGGTTGAGTTACTCACAAAGAAACCAATTAGACTTACAGCAAATCTCTTGGCAGAAACCCTACAGGCCAAAAGAGAGTGGGGGCCAATATTCAATGTTCTTAAAGAAAATAATTTTCAACCCAGAATTTCACATTCAGCCAAACTAAGCTTCATAGGTGAAGCAGAAATAAAATTCTTTATGAACAAGCAAATGCTAAAAGATTTTGTCACCACCAGGCCTGCCTTATAAGAGGTACTGAAGGAAGCACTACACATGAAAATGAACAACTGATACCAGCCACTGCAAAAGGATATCAAATTGTAAAGACCATTGACACTATGAAGAAACTGCATCAACAAACAGGCAAAATAACCAGCGATTATCATAATGGAAGGATAAAATTCACACAAAAGAATATTAACCTTTCTAGTCTCATGTTCAGACAAGAATAAAAAAAAGAAAAAAAAGAATATTAACTTTAAATGTAAATGGGCTAAATGCCCCAATTAAAAGACACAGAATGGCAAATTGGATAATAAGTCAAGACCCTTCAGTCTGCTATATTCAGGAGACCCATCTTACAGGCAAAGACACACATAGGCTCAAAATAAAGGGATGGAGGAATATTTATCAAGCAAATGGAAAGAAAAAAAAAAGCAGTGGTTGCAATCCTAGTATCTGATAAAACAGATTTTAAGCCAACAAAGATCAAAAGAAAAAGAAGGGCATTACATAATGGTAAAGAAATAAATGCAACAAGTAGAGCTAACTATCCTAATTTTATGTGCACCCAATACAGGAGCACCCAGATTCATAAAGCAAGTTCTTAGAGATCTTCGAAGAGACTTAGACTCCCACACAATAATAGTGGAATACTTTAACACTCCACTGTCAATATTAGACACATCAATGAGACAGAAAATTAACAAGGATATCCAGGACTTGAATACAGCTCTGGACCAAGCAAACCTAGTAGACATCTACAGAGCTCTCCACCCCAAATCAACAGAATATATATTCTTCTCAGCACCACAACACACTTATTCAAAAATTGACCACAAAATTGGAAGTAAAACACTCCTCAGCAAATGCAAGAGAATGAAAATCATAACTAACAGTATCTCAGACCACAGTGCAGTCAAATCAGAAAGCTTCAAGATTAAAAAGCTCACTCAAAACCACACAACTACATGGAAACTGAACAATCTGCTCCTGAATGACTACTGGATAAATAACGAAATGAATACAGAATAAAGTAGTTCTTTGAAACCAATGAGAATGAAGACACAACATACCAGAATCTCTGGGACACATTTAAAGCAGTGTGTAGAGGGAAATTTATAGCACTAAATGCCCAAAAGAGAAAGCAGTAAAGATCAAAAATTGACAACCTAACATCACAATTAAAAGAACTGCAGAAGCAAGAACAAATAAATTCAAAAGCTAACAGAAGACATCAAATAACTAAGATCAGAGCAGAACTGAAGCAGATAGAGACATGAAAAACCCTTCAAAAAATTAATGAATCCAGAAGCTGGTTGTTTGAAAAGATCAACAAAATAGATAGACCACTAGCCAGACTGATAAAGAATCAAATAGATGTAATAAAAATAATAAAGACAATATCACCACCAATCCCATAGAAATACAAACTAGCATCAGAGAATACTATGAACACCTCTACTCAAATAAACCAGAAAATCTAGAAGAAATATATAAATTCCTGTACACTTACACTCTCCCAAGACTAAACCAGAAAGAAGTCAAATCCATTAATAGACCAATAATAAGTTCTGAATTTGAGGGAGGAATTAATAGCCTACCAGCCAAAAAAAGTCCAAGACCAGGTGGATTCAGAGCGGAATCCTACCGGAAGTACAAAGAGGAGCTGGTACCATTCCTTCTGAAACTATTCCAAATAATAGAAAAAGAGGGAATCCTCCATAACTCATTTTATGAGACCAACATCATCCTCATACCAAAACCTGGCAGAGACATACCTAAAAAAGAAAATTTCAGTCCAATATCCCTGATGAACATCAATGCAAAAATCCTCAATAAAATAATGGCAAACCGAATCCAACAGCACATCAAAAAAAGCTTATTGGCCAGGTGCAGTGGCTCACGCCTGTAATCCCAGCACTTTGGGAGGCCGAGGTGGGCGAATCACCTGAGGTCAGGAGTTCAAGACCAGCCTGGCCATCATGATGACACCCCATCTTTAAAAAAAAAAAAAAAAGATTATCCATTATGATCAAATAGACTTCATCTGGGGATGAAAGGCTAGTTCAACAGACACAAATCAATAAATGTTATCTGTCACATAAACAGAACCAAAGACAAAAAACCACATAATTATCTCAATGGATACAGAGGAGGCCTTCAACAAAATTCAAAAGCCCTTCATGCTAAAAACTCTCAATAAACTAGGTATCGATGAAACATATTAAAATAATAAGAGCTATTTATGACAAATCCACAGCCAATATCATACTGAATGGGCAAAAACTGGAAGCATTCCCTTTGAAAAACCAGCACAAGACAAGGATGTCCTCTCAACTCCTATTCAAATTAATATTGGAAGTGTTGGCCAGGGCAGGCATGCAAGAGAAAAAATAAAGGATATTCAATTAGGTAAAGAGAAAATGAAATTTTCTCTGTTTGCAGATGAGATCATTGTATATCTAGAAGACCCCATCGTCTCAGCCCAAAACCTCCTTAAGTTGGTAAGCAACTTCAGCAAAGTCTCAGGATACAAAATCTATGTGCAAAAGTTACAAGCATTCCTATACACCAATAACAGAGAGTCAAATCTGAGTGAACTCCCATTCACAAATGCTACAAAGAGAATTAAATACCTAGGAATACAACTTACAAGGGATGTGAAGGACCTCTTCAAGGAGAACTACAAATCACTGTTCAAGAAAATAAGAGAGGACACAAACAAATGGAAAAACATTCCATGCTCGTGGTTAGGAAAAATCAATATTGTGAAAATGGCCATACTGCCCAAAGTAATCTATAGATTCAATGCTATCCTGACCAAGCTATCATTGAGTTTCTTCACATAATTGGAAAAAAATCACTTTAAATTTCACGTGGAACCATGAAAGAGCCTGCTTAGCCAAGATAATTAAAAAAAAAAATTTTTTTTTAATAGAGATAGGGTTTTTCCATGTTGGCCAGGCTGGTCTCGAACTCTCAACCTCAAATCATCTCCCTGTCTTGGACTCCCAAGGTGCTGGGATTACAGGCATGAGCCACTGTACTTGGCCATAGACAAGATAATTTTAAGAAGAAAAAAAGAAACTGGATGCATCATGCTACCTGATTTCAAACTATACTGCAATGTTACAGTAATCAAAACAGCATGGTACTGGTACCAAAACAGATATATAGTCCAATGGAACAGGACAGCGGCCTCGGAAATAACACCACACACCTACAACCGTCTGATTTTTGACAAACCTGAGAAAAACAAACAATGGGGAACAGATTCCCTATTTAATAAATGGTGTTGGGAAACTGGTTAGCCATATGCACAAAGCTGAAACTGGATCCCTTTTTTACACCTTATACAAAAATTAACTCAAGATGGATTAAAGAATTAAGTGGAAGACTAAAAGCCCTAGAAGAAAATCTAGGTAATATCATTCAAGACATAGGCATGGACAAAGACTTCATGACTAAAACACCAAAAGCAATGGCAACAAAAGTCAAAATAGACAAATGAGATCTAATTAAAATAAAGAACTTCTGCACAGCAAAAGAAACTATCATCAGAGTGAACAGGCAGCCTACAGAATGGGAGAAAAGTTTTGCAATCTGCTCATCTGACAAAAAGCTGATATCCAGAATCTACAAAGAACCTAAATAAATTTACAGGAAAGAAATAACCCCATCAAAAAGTGGGTGAAGAATATGAACAGACACTTCTCAAAAGGAGACATGTATTCAACCAATAAACATATGAAAAAAAGATCATCATCACTGGTCATTAGAGAAATGCAAATCCAAACACAATGAGATACCATCTCACACCAGTTAGAATGGTGATCATTCAAACGTCAGGAGACAACAGATGCTGGAGAGGATGTGGAGAAATAGGAATGCTTTTACACCGTTGGTGGGAGTGTAAGTTAGTTCAACCATTGTGGAAGATGGTGTGGCAATTCCTCAAGGATCTAGAACTAGAAATATCATTTGACCCAGCAATTCTATTACTGAGCAGATACGCAAAGAATTATAAATTATTCTATTATAAAGACACATGCACATGTATGTTTATTGCAGCACTATTCACAATATCGAAGACTTGGAACCATCCCAAATGACTGTCAATGATAGACTGGATAAAGAAAATGTGAAAAAGGATGAGTTCATGTCCTTTGTAGGGAGGGACATGGATGAAGGTAGAAATCATCATTTTCAGCGAACTAACACAACAACACAAAACCAAACATCACATGTTCTCACTCATAAGTAGGAGTTGAACAATGACAACACATGGACACAGGGAGGGGAACATCACACACTGGGGCCTGTTGGGGGATGGGGTGGTTAGGGGAAAGATAGCATTAGGAGATATACCTAATGTAGATGACGGGGTGATGGATGCAGCCAACCACCATGGCATGTGTATACCTATGTAACAAAATTGCATGTTCTGCACATGTATCCCAGAACTTAAAGTATAATTATAACAATAATAAATTGGATGTGTTTGTTGATTTAGCAATTGCTGAAGTTAAAAAAAAAGGGCACACAGAGTGGGGTCAAGAGTAAACTTAATGAGGGCAGTTTCAAGGTTTTGCAGTAAATAAACGGAGAAGTTTGTCAGCAGGAAAAGCATGTCGTATGTGGCCTGCATAATCAGAGAGTGCTCTCTGAAGGTCTAGAGATAGGGGCAGGACTGCTTCAAATTGTTTTTTACTTAAGGTTATTCTTATGATGTCAGGGTCATGACCTTGCAATTGATTGTATCATTTGCAGCCTGTATAGATGACTTTACTCACTAGCTGGGCATAGGGAGACAGTGTTTTAGTCCCAGTATTTGAGCAAAAATCCCATTCTAGGAGGTGCAGCCCTGGGACCATCTGTTCTATTAATCCTATTGGGCAATGTTCAGTAAGAAATACAAATAATTGGACTGAAAATCATGGATCTATGTGATCTAGTTGCCTCTGAGAAATAGCTTGCTCTATTTCCTCAATTTTCTCCTTTTGCAGCAGGGGTCAAATACCTGGATGAGTCCAGGGCTGCATTGCGCTTTAGGATAGAAAACAGATTCTGTAACTTATCAGCAGTTATGCCCAAGGAAGCCAGTTAATATCACCCAGTAATTTCTGGTGATCATTTAAGGTGTGTAAGTTGTTAGTATTCAACTTAACTTTTTGAGGTCTTACTGACCAGGAAGTAGTATGTATCCAGGATATTTTCAAGGGGAGGACATCTGTACCTTTTCAGGTGCTATGATTAAACCTCTTAACTGTGTATTCCTTTTGACAGATGCATATGAACTCAAAAGTATTGGCTCCATTGGGGCCACCAGTAAGATGTCATTCATATAATTAATAGATGGTCTTCCAATTAGGAAATTATTTTCTACTGGTGAGAAAGTCTGATTTACATGATACTGACACATAATAGGACTGTTCAGCATTCCTTAAGGAAGTACTTGCCAATGAAACTGGTGAGCTGAAACCCGGGTATGGTGGCTCACACCTGTAATCCCAGCACTTTGGGAGGCTGAGGCAGGTGGATCACCTGAGGTCAGGAGTTCGAGACCAGCCTGGCCAACATGGAGAACCCCGTCTCTAAAAAAATAAATTAATTAAATTAAATTAAATTAAAAGAAATTGTGAGCTGGCCTTTCATTATTGATAGCTGGTATTGTAAATGCAATTTTTTCTCTGTCCTGTTCTGCAAGGGGAATAGTATAAAAGCGGTTTTTTAAGTCAATAATGACTACAGACCAATCTCAAGGAATCATCACGGGAGAAGGAATCCCGTTGAAGGGGCTCCATAGGTTGCAAATTAGCACTGATAGCAAGTAAGTCATGGAAAAGTCTTCATTTACCACTCTTATTAAGAATGACAAAAATGGGCAAATTTCAAAGGTTATTTGATGGTTCCATATGGCTGGCTTTTAACTGTTCCTCAACCAATTCAAGGGCTCATTGTAAGTTCCCTTTAAAGGCTGCTGTTCTATCCAAATAGGATTTTGAGAGACGCATATCAATAGTAGAGGAGGAATCACAACAGTGGCCATTATCAGAATGGGGTCTGCCATAGCCTCAATTAATTCTCTTGTAAATGAGCCAGCGACTTTTTTTCTCCAATGCTTTTTCTTATTTCTTCTTAAGTGTTGAAAATCATGGGTTCATGTATCCAATTGCTTTGTTGATCTTCCATCACTGTGCAGGCCAAGATCTCCCCTTCTAACGTCACTTGCCTATGGCAGGGTCCCATAACTGTAGTATATCCCTCGACTTCTTTCCAATTTATTTGGGGAGGGGGCTCAGGAAAAATATCTGTCTCCTCTGTGGCACCTTTACCCAGTAACAACACAGCTAAGGGAACAAGAGGAGACAGTAAGGTAGATGGTGGTTGTTTCTCCCTTCCCTTTTTAGGCTATTCTGTTTAGGGTGGGGCCAAAGTAGCCCTAACTATGGCCCATAATGTTAAAGATGCTACTGGGACCTGTTGCCCTTTAGCATGATGCCATTTAAGATTTCTTTCCACTTCTTCCCAGATCTCTAGGTCTAAAGTGCTTTCTTTTTTATTATTCAAAAAAGTTTTATTTTTTGGCTGGGTGTGGTGGCTCACACTTGTGAACCAGCACTTTGGGAGGCCAAGATGGGTGGATCATGTGATCAGGAGATCAAAGCCATCCTGGCCGCAGTGAAACCCTGTCTCTACTAAAATACAAAAAAAAAAAAAAAAAAAAAGCCAGGCGAGGTGGCATGCACCTGTGGTTCCAGCTACTCAGGAGACTGAGGCAGGGGAATCACTTGAACTCGGGAGATGGAGATTGCAGTGAGCTGACATTGTGCCGCTGCACTCCACACTGGTGAAAGAGAAAGACGCCGTCTAAAAAAAAGTTTTATTTTTTATTTAGCTTTCTGACTCTGTGCTTGTGCCTTCAACACTTTTACAACTATTTTCTTCTCCTCATAAGAAAAACATGCTTGATCCTGTCATGAACACATTTAGCATATATGAATCCACCATAGGCCCAGCTGACATGTTTTCTGTTCTGGACAATCTCATAAGAACTTCAGGTCTTATAAAATGAACTCCACTAAGTCTGGCTTGGCACATGCCACGTACAGATTGTGGTGCTTTCCCAACCTTCTTGATATAAAGGTAAACAGTTCTATTACCGGGGGGATCAGGACAGCCTAGTTTTGTTAAAGGCTGTATTGCAGAAAGCCTATGTCAGTAAGTCAAATGCTGGATCATTCTGAGTGCCTGCAGACAACATCCCTGGAAGAGCTAGGGTGCCTTCTTCTGAGAACCACGGGTTATGAAAAAAGCAGTTTGCATTATGTCCCTTAATTGGGCCTCCAAGACCGAGGCTCCACTAGCTTTAAGCAGTTGTTTCAATACCTTTGTATACTGTTGCTGTTGAGTGGATAACTCTTGTTTCACGATGAAACCCTATCTTGAAAATCTCCTCAAATTTGAAAATACCCAGTGGGCATCAATCATTTACTGCACAGTCATTTGACTTGCATTTTTGAGGGTTCCACCATGATCCGTTGCAGTGTTTCTCACACAAGGCACCACCTATAGTCTTAATAGTCTCAGCCATAGTCATCCTAGACACTGCTAGTGTTGCTGTTTTATCTATTGCTGAATCAGTACAAACAGCTACCTTTGTGGATAGCCTTGCCAGACATGTGTCTAATGAACTTCTGCAGCAAGGTAGAGATCAAAAAACTTTTGCACATCTCAAAGCCCTCAAGGCTGCCTTGGAGTATGTAGGGGAATGACAAAATGCACTAACATTCTGACAGCAATTAAACTGCGACTGGGAACAGTCTCAACTTTCTACCATGGAATCAATTGATATTGAGTTAGGATGAGGTGAAACAACACCTGTGGGGTACCTTACACAATAATTTAACAGCAGAAGTAAAGCAACTTAAAACTGAAATTTAAGAATCCATAAACACCATAAGTCTACATGCCCAACAAGCAACTATATAAAAAGATGTGCAGCCATTTAAAAAAGGACGAGTTCATGTCCTTTGCAAGGACATGGATGGAGTTGGAAACCATCATTCTCAGCAAACTAACACAACAACAGAAAACCAAACACCATGTGTTCTCATTCATAAGTGGGAGTCGAACAATGAGAACACATGGACACAGGGAGGGGAACATCATACACCAAGGCCTTTTTGGGGAGTAGGGAGCTAGGGGAGGAATAGCATTAGGAGAAATACCTAATGTACATAATGGGTTGATGGGTACAGCAATCTACCATGGCACAAGTATATACTTATATAACAAACCTGCACATTTGTACACACACCCCAGAACTTAAAGTTAAAAAAAAATGGGAGGATTGTGATGTATTCCTGGCCAAAAACCCAGGTGATATGACTCTCCTTTTCTCTGCCTATTCCCAGGGGGATTGTAAAATATATTTGGCCTAGCTCACAGGTGCAATGGTGACTCTCATGCCTCAAACCAACTAATAGGAGAGATGCTGTCCCTTATAGCTAGGCCTAGGGTAATGATTATGATCCTGGGTCTCCCTTTTTGTACAAAGTGATAGAGAATTACCACTTTCTTGCATACTACATAAATCTCTTGTGGTACGGAGACTGTCGTTTCAGGATTAAGCACTCAGGTGAGATTGTGGTTCTCATGTGCAGACCTCACCAGTTGTTAGGATTGTCACCCTCACACATGGACAGAGCCCACTTCTGAGGCCCTGAATTTCACATAGAAACGGTTTGCAGTTGAAATTGTAACTGTCATATGTGAACATCCAGCTGGAATTAGAATGATGGCTTATTTCTAAACCCAGTTCCTAGGCAGGTGAGAATTCTATCTGAACCCATGAAAACTTTACCTGGGCTTAGGGCCAGAGTGAACACAGTTTTTGGAGGAATGCAGGCCCTCATGCACCAGTCCAGTTCATTGGTGAGATTGTCACTACCATTCTTACACCCAACGTAGAAAATGTGGTGACTCTCCTACCTAGAACTGGGACCTGCGTGGGATTGTTAATTCATTGCCAGACCTTCCTGTGGGTGTGATTGTTACATATGCCTATGTTAAGCACCTGAGTGATTTGATTGTGCTGCCCGGCCCGAGCCTGAAGGTAAGATTGTGATATATTAATGGATAAAGAACCTCAGTGATTTAACTCTCCTTTTTTATTTGAGACTCCACAAATTTTGGACATTGTCAGTTATTGCTGAATCCCTCACCCATGTTATGTGACTCTTCCAAATGTGCCTTACATGTTGTGCCATATTGTGGAACAATATATCACATTAGACATTGATACATATTGCTGGGTTCAACAACCAAGTAATCTAACATCACTCGGCCTGCCTACAGGAGACCTTGTGACATAATTCAATGTCCATTACCATGCCGATGTTACTCTCTTCTGCCTGGTCTCTGCTCACAGAGGAACTGTGACACATCTGGCTTAGCATCTAGGTGATGTGACTCCTCTTTTTCTCAGGCTCCACATATTTGGCTATTGTGACATATTCCTGAACTCAACACCTAAGAGATTGGAGTCTCCTCCCTGGGCCCTTCCTACCTAGGGCATTGTGACATATCTCTGCATTCCTCACCTAGGAGATGTGACTCTCCTCTTTTGCCTGCTCTCTGCCTACTTGGAAAGTTGTGGCATCTTGCTGTGGTCAGTAACCAGATGATGTATTTCTCCTGCCTGGGTCTTTATTACAGGAAAGATGGTCGACATTTTACTGGACCCAGCATCCAGGTGATGTGACTCTCGTCTTCTGCCTGATCCCTGCTTATAGGAAAATTGGAATATATTGTTATACCCAGCACCTAGCTTACGTGACTCTTCTCTTTTCTTAGGTGTTACCTTAAGGGGACACTGTGACATATTTCTGGGCCCTGCACTGATGATTTGTGACTCCTCTGCCTGTGATTTGCCCACTTGGGCCATTGTGACATTTTGCTGGGTTCAACACTCAGGTGATGTAACTTTGATGCCTGGCCTTGCCTACAGGGGGCATTTTGAAATGTCTTTGCACCAATCCCACAGGTGATGGGATTCTTGTGTTACCTGGTTTCTGCTCACAGGAAGAGTTGTGACCTTTCACAGCCTATAGCTGACTTGACTTTTCTTTTATTTCTTAGTTTTTTCTGCAGGATAGGTTTTGAAGTATTACTAAACTAAGCCAGAAAAGAATATTACTTTCTTTCTTGGACCTGTCCACGTAAGACAGTGTGACACATTGCTGGGCCCTACACTTAGATGATGTGAGTTTTCTGCCCGTCAACTATTTTATGTGACTCTCCTCTCTTATCTGCACTTTGTCCATAGGTAGATTGTAATATATCTTTGGGCCTGGGTTATGCTAACAGAAGCGAGAATGACTTGTTGCTGGGCCTAGCACACAGGATATATGATTCTTCTGCTTGGTTCCTGCCCAAGTGGTTATTATTACATATCTCTGGGCCAATTGCCTAAATGATAGGCATCTCCTTATCTTTCTGGACTTGTCCACCGTAGGAAATGTGACACATCACTGGCCCAACATCTATGTGATGTGACTCTTCTTTATTGTCAAGGCCTTGTCTACTGTAGTGATTGTGTCATATAGCTGGGTCCAGCTCCTACATTATCTGATTCCCATTTTCTTCCTGAGTCCTACAAAAAGATGTAAAATATTTCTGGGCCTTTTGCCTAGGTGATGTGACTTTTCTTCCTGGATTGTCCTCTCAGGGAGTATTGTGACATGTTGCTGGATGCAGCATTTAGGTGATGTGACTCTTCCTCTACTGCTTAGACTTTAACAAAAAGGAATTGTGATCTATTGCTGGGCCCACACCTATGTGATGGGACTCTTTTCTATTTTCTGGGCCCTACAAACATTTTGCATTGTGACATATAGCTGGGTCTGACACCCAGGTGATGCAAGTCTTCCACATAAGTCCTGACCACAAGAGTATTAGGAAATATCTTTTCATTCATCACCTAGGTAGTGATGTGACTCCTGTTCAGCCTGTACCCTGACACAAGGGAATTGTGATATATCACTGGACCCAGCACCTAGATGATGTAACTTATTTTTAGACTGGACCTTGCATATTTTCATATTGTTACATACCACTTGGTCTGACATTAGGGGATGAGAGGCTCCTGCCTGGGCCATGCTCACAGGCAGCCTTGGGACATATTTTGAAATTCACCAACTATGAAATGTGACTGTCCTCACCTACATGCAGCATGCACAAAGAAAAGATTGTAGCATATCACTGGGAACAGCCTCCAGGTGTGTGTCTCACCTCTAGCGTGTTGCTCACAGTGAGCGTTGTATCACTGGGCCCAGCACCGAGGCGATGTGACTTGTGGCCTGTGCCCATTTTTTCTTTTATTTTCTTCATTTCTTTTTTTCCTTTTGTTTTCTTTTTTTTGAGTCAGAGTCTCACTCTGTTGCCCAGGTTGGAATACCCTTCTGTGATCTTGGGTCACTGCAGCCACTGCCTCCTGGATTCAAGTGATTCTTCTGCCTTATCCTCCCAAGTAGCTGGGATGGTAGGCATGCATTACCGCACGTGGCTAATTTTTGTGTTTGTAGTAAAGGTGGGGTTTCACTGTGTTAGCCAGGCTGGTTTTAAACTCTAACCTCAGAGGATCCACTTGTCTTGGCATCTCAAACTGCTGAGATTGCTGGCATGAACCAATGCTTCCAGTCTGCCTGTGGCCATTTTATAGAAATAGATTTTAATGCATCCCTGGCCAAGCACCTAGGTGATGTGATATGACTCTCCAGTCTAGCCCTTGCCTCCAAAAAAGACTGTGAAATACCTTTAGACCGGCCCAGGTGATGTGACTCTTCTGCTCACTCCCTACCCATCAGTGTAATTGTGACATATATTTCACTCCAGTTTACAATTGCTACGATGATTCTCATACCCTGAACCAGGCAATGAAAGAGTTATACTCTCGTAGCTAAGCTTAGGAAAACAAACACAATCCTTAGTCTCCTCTTTTTGCCAAGGTCTTAGAGAATTACCACTCTCCCAAATATTGTATAAAGCTCTCAGATAGCACAGAGTATCATCAAGGAACAAAAAAACACAACAGATGATACTGTGGTTTTGTTTTGTTTTGTTTTTTGGAGATGGAGTCTCGCTCTGTCACCCAGGCTGAAGTGCAGTGGCATGATACTGGCTCACTGCAAGCTCCCCCTCCTGAGTTAAGTGATTCTCCTACCTCAGCCTCCAGAGTAGCTGGGACTACAGGCATGTGCTATCACACCCAGCCAATTTTTGTGTTTCTAGTAGAGACAGGCTTTCACCATGTTGGCCAGGCTGGTCTCGAACTCCTGACTTCAGGTGATTCGCATGCCTTGGCTCCCCAAAATGGAATTACAGGTGTGAGCCACCGCGTCCTACTTCTGAAGTTCTGAATCTCACTTCTGGAGGCAGTAGAAAGTTGTAAAATTGACTCTCATATGTGAATCTTGTTCACAGCTGAGCTGGTGACTCAGAACAAAATTCACTTGTGAGGCTATATGTTTTATGAGGAGACACAGTCTGAAGGAGAGAGTGAGGCTGTTATACATGAATCCATCCACATTGAGATTGTGATTTGTGTACTTAGACCCAACCTCTAAATCATCTTGACTCTCATACCTAGAATGGGAATATGTGAAGAATTATTCATATTGTTTTTGAGCCTTTCTGCATATGTGAATGTCCCACATATCTCTGCTCAGAACCTGAGTGATTTGACTCTCCTGCCTGGGCCCAGCACACAGATGAGATTGGGACATACTGTTGGAACCAGTATGTAGATGATGTGACCCTATGCTCTTCCCTTGTTGCTGCAAAGAGGGCACTGTGACACATCACTTGGCCCTGCACTCAGGTCTTGTGTTTGTCTTTTCTGTGCCCTGCCCACATGGGCTACCGTAACATATTGCTGGATCTAGCAACCAGGTGATGTGAATCTACCTAGACCCTGCCTACAGGAGGCATTTTGCCATATTTCTGGACCCATCTATTTGAAGTTACTCTCCACTTTTACATGGGCTTTTCCCTAGGAGACATTGTAACATATCTGGGCCAAGCACCTAGGTGGTTACTCTTTGCTCCTGCCTGGGCCCTGACCACAGAAGGGAGAGTGACTAGTCCCTTGGCACAGTGCACAGGTGATGTAATTTTTCTGTCTGGTACACACAGAGGACATAGTGAATGCTCCTGGCCCACTAAACTAGGTGATATGACTTAGTTTTTTGTCTCCAAGACCTGTCAATGGTGGGGATCACTTGTCTCAGCATTTATTCCATGGCCTGGGAGCTGCCCACTGGGGTGATTGTGACATATAACTAGGCGAAGGCCCTAGGTTATGTGACTTTTCTACATGAGTCTCATCTACACAGGGCATTTTGACGTATCTCTGAAGCTCTAATTTAGGTAGACTGCTGCATGGGCCCTTTGTTTTCTAGGAAATATTGTGCCATATTTTTTTGACCTAACAATAAAGTGATGTTACTCTCTTCTAGTGCTTGGGCTCTGCCCAGGAAAAGATTGTGATGTATCGCTGGGCCCAACACCTTGGTGATGTGAGTCTCCTCTTTTTATACAGAGTTCAGGTCAAAAAAAAAAAAGAGTTACATAACTTAGGTGATAAACAAAATAATATGTTATAATTCCCCTATTAACAGGGCTTATGCAGGAGAGTCACATCACCTAGATGTTAGACCCAGCCATATTTCAATATACAAATATAGTGAAATATACATATTTCATATTCATATGTTCATATTCATAAACATACATATACCTATCTTAATATACAAATATATTGAACTATGGCTGGGTCCAACACCTAGGTGATGTGACTCTCCTGAATGAGCCCTGCTAATAGAGAAACTATGACATATTATTTTGTTTATCACCTAAGTTATGTTACTCTTCTTTTCTACTTAAGCCTTGTATAAAGGAGGAAATTGTGACGTCACTGGCCCCCGCATCTAGTGATATCACTCTCTTTCCTTTTTTTTCTTTTCTGTTTCTTGTTTTTGTTAGCTTTTTTTTTTTTTTTGAGACTGAGTCTGGTTCTGTCGCCCAGGCTGGAGTGCAGTGGCTTAATCTTGGTTCACTGTCACCTCTACCTGCTGGTTTCAGGTGATTCTTCTGCCTCAGCCTCCTGAGTAACTGGGATTACAGGTGTGCACCACTACACTTGGCTAATTTTTGTATGTTTAGTAGAGACAGGGTTTCGCCATGTTGACCAGGCTGGTCTCAAACTCCTTACCTCAAGTGATCTGCCCACCTTGGTCTCCCAATGTACTGGGATTACAGGTGTGAGCCACTGCGCTAGGCCTTATCACTCTTCTTTTTCAAATCAGCCCTGTGTATTTTGGGTATTAAGACATATTGCCTGGTCACACCAAATGGGTGAAAGGCTCTTGCCTGGGCCCTGCCCACAAGAGGCCTTGTGACATATCTTTGCATCCATTACTTTGGAGGTGTGACTCTCCCATCTGCACCATGTCCACACGGAAGATTGTGACATATTTCTGGTTCGGCAACCAGGTGGTGTTTTTCTTCTACCCAGGTCTTACCTGCAGAGAAAATTGTGACATATAGCTGGGCCCAGTACCCAAGTAACGTAACTTTGCTGTCTGTGCCTTGCTTTCAGGAGGAAATTGTAATATAACCCTGGCCAGGCAACCCGGTGATATGTCTCTCTCTGCCTGGTCCCTGCCCTGGAAAAATTGTGACGTATTTCTGATCCAGCATCTAGGTGATGTTACTCTTCTCTTTTCTTTCTACTCATAGTTTGGGTTGTGACATATATCTTAGCCAAGCTCACAGTTGTGATAATGACACTCATACCACAAACCAGCCGAAAGGATTGATACTGGCACTTATAGCTAAACGTAGAGAAATGTGTAAACTCCTGGGTCCTTGGTAGGTAAGAACATCATAAAAGATTACCGTTCTTTCACATTTTGTATAAAGTCTCTGAATGATATAGAGGGTGTCATTGCAGAACCAAGTTCACAGGTGATACTGTGTTTCTCATAAGTACAACCTACAAAATGTTAGCACTGTCACCCTCACACATGGACAGAGCCCACTGGAAAGATCTTGAATTTCACAGGTGAATGCAGTCCACAGTAAAAATTCTGACTGTCATACGTGATCATGCCACCACAGTTAACATGGTGACTCATTTCTTATTTATTTATTAATTTTGAGATGGAGTCTCTCAGTGTCGCCTAGGCTGAAGTGCAATGGTGCAATCTCAGCTCACTGCAACTTATGCCTCCCAGGTTCAAGTAATTCTCCTGCCTCAGGCTGTTGTGTAGCTGGGATTACAGGCATCTGCCACCATGCCCGGCTAATATATATATACATATATTTTTGTATTTTTAGTAGAGATAGGTTTCACTATGTTGGCCAGGCTGGTCCCAGACTCCTTACCACGTGATCCACCCTCCTCAGCCTCCCAAAGTGTTGGAATTACAGGCGTAAGCCACTGCACCTGGCCATGGTGATGCATTTCTAATTTTAGCTCATAGGCAGGTGAAGACTCTTTTCTCTGGACCCAGCCAATTGGAGAGGTGTTGACTCTAATACATGGGCTTAGGTCCACAGGTACGATTATGAGTCCATACTAGGAAGAATGTCTCAGAGCAAATTGTGACTATCATGCATGTTGTATAAAAACCTCAGGTGGTTCAAGATGAGATTCAAAAGGAAAAAAAGTAAAAAAAAAAAGGCTAAATTGGTACAGAGAGTTGTATAACAAGGCCCTACACACAGATGACATTGTGACATTTATATCCACCACCAGCCAACAGTAAAGATTGTCATTTTTCCAAATGAATGCAGCTCCCTGTCGAAGTTCTGATTCTCACACCTGGAGATAGACAAAAGTTGGGAAATTGACTCTCATACATAGATTCGATCTCAATGTGGGTTGATGACTCTCAGACCAAGATTCAGCATACTGGTGAGGCTGTGACCCCAGTAAGGAGACACAGTCCACAGCAAAGATTGAGGCTCTTATTCCTGTATTCAGTCCAGCATTGAGACTGTGACTGATGTACTCAGATTCAACATACAAAAGGTGTTGACTCTAATATCTAGAAATGGGACATGTGCAGGATTGTTCATTTTATTCCTTCATTTTCCCATTTGCCTCAGCACTGCTCACAGGGAGGCATTATGACATACGGCTGAGCCCCACACCCTGGTTATGTGACTCTTCTGGCTGTGCCTTATTGGCCAGGCTGGTCTCGAACTCCTGACCTCGTGATCCTCCCGTCTCGGCCTTCCAAAGTGCTGAGATTACGGGCGGGAGGCACTGTGCCCGGCTGAGGGACTTACTTACAATGTTTTATCAAGTTAGCTTTAGTATTGATAATACATTATTACTAAAGTAAAAATGGATTTTCTCTTGAATAAAAATTTTATGTATTGTTAATATACATAAAATATTTTTGTTCACATTTTGAATACGTTGAAAAAGAGAGCCAAGAAGAGATCGAATTCTCCCATGCTCTTGGGTGGGCCTGGCTCAGCTGCTGTCATTCTTTCTTCATTCAGCCCAGCCTCTGATCATATCTTTTGTCATTCAGGGCCAGGGAAGGCGGGGTCTTAAACGTTATCCAATCAGGGACGCCTGGCTGGGAACTGTCCAATCAGGTACAGAGCTGAAGCAGACAAGGTGACTTCCGGGATATAGAGGGGCCTTCGTCTCTTGCTGCAGCTGGAACTCCAGGTCTCTTCTAAACCGCTCTGTGTCCTGTGCTCCTAGAGCCTGTGCCTCTGTGGCCCTGTGACCTGTGTGTATTGGAGATCCACAGCTAAGATGCCAGGACGCTCTGAAAGCCTAGAAATGGTGAGAGTGCCTGTCCGACATCCCGACAGAGGGGATGGGGCTGGCTAGAACCTGTGGGAAGTGGCTGTGGTAGGGCTCAGGCCTCCCCGCAGTCAGCTCTGCAGTCTGCGCCTGGAGTGAGTTCTCCTTGCCCAGCTCAGCCTCAGTCCCTTTTAGCCTTAAGATAGTGGCTGTGCTGACAGCGGGCCCGGGTGTCCTGTCTCTTACCTGCGCAGTGACTGTGCCTTGGCTTGGAGCCCTTTCTGGGCAGCTCTGCACTAGTTGCGCGTGTCTCTCCCAGACTGTGCAAGGACCGTGGGAGGATCGTCAGGACAGCATACTGACTCGGGGTGCGGGTTCAGGAATGGGAAGAGCTTTGGTCCGTCGGGTTCCCGGCTCTTTTTTCCTATTAAAAATTTGTGGGCGTTACCGCGAAAATATTTAATAATTTAATCAGAGTGATTCAAAAATTGTAGAGCACCCAGCTGTGGTTTGTAATTTTTGGTCCATGGAAGGGGCTTGATGGAAAGATTTTTATAAGGTTCATAATAAAGAAAACCAGTTTCAGTAATTGGCTAGGTATGGTTTGTGGTTGTTTTTTGTTTCGTTTTTTTTTTTTTTTTTTTTTTTTTTTTTTTTTTTTTTTTTTTTTTTTTTTTTTTTTTTTTTTTTTTTTTTTTTTTTTTTTTTTTTTTTTTTGAGACAGTCTCACTCTGTTGCTTAGGCTGGAGTGCAGTGGCATGATATCGGCTCACCACAACCTCCACCTCCCAGGATCAACCTATTCTTGTGCCTCAGTTTGCTTTCCAGGTAGCTGGGACTACAGGTGCCCACCACTACACCTGGCCAATTTATTTTTATTTTTAGTAGAGACAGGGTTTTAACTATGTTGAACAGGACGGTCTCGAACTCATGACCTCAGGTGATCAACCCACCTTGGCCTCCCAAAGTGCTGGGATTACAGGCTTGAGCTCCTGGCCTTGTTTCTTAATTTTTACAATCTAGGTGGAAAGATCCTGGTTATGTAATCACAGCTTAATTGGCAGTTTGTAGTTGGTTAAGCCTGAATTTTGTTTCCACCAACGTAGTAATTTACCAAAAAATGATTACAGGTGTGAGCCACTTGAGTTAGATTTTTTTCTTAGAAGTAGAACGCTGGGGACTAGAGCCAGCTGAATCTAATTGCCTGCCACTTAATTTTCACACTCCACAGTGGACCATTTTTTCCTGAATTTTTCACTTATTTTCCAAGCAGGGCCTCAAGTCTACCCCTCATCCCCTATTCCTCCAGCCTACCTCTGGCTTGCAGTAAAATACCAAATTTCCAGGTTTTTCTGACATTCCCAAATGCCAATTTCTTCTCCCTAATTCACTTTCTCAACTGTTGTGTGTGTGTGTGTGTGTGTGTGTGTGTACATTTTGATACCTATTTTATCTTTTTTTTTTTTTTCTTGAGATGGACCCTTGCTCTGTCACTCAGGCTGGAGTGCAGTGGTCTGATCTAGGCTCACTGCAACCTTTGACTCCTGGGCTCAAACAATTCTTCTGTCTCAGTCTTCCAAGAAGCTGGAATTACAGGCACCTGCCACCACGCCTAACTAATTTTTGTATTTTTAGAAGAGACAGGGTTTCACTATGTTGGCCAGGCTGGTCTTGAACTCCTGGCCTCAAGCGATCCACTCGTCTCAGCTTCCCAAAGAGCTGGGATTACAGACATGAGCCATCAAGCTGACCAGTTAATCATTTTCTGACAAAGCATTTGATGGCACATTTAAAAAATTTGTTTTCTTTATGTAAATATTTCCTCTGAGAAGAAAGCAAAGAATAATCTCCTGACACTGTATTGTAAAATATCTCTGTGCGTTTTTTTCTTCTATTTTCCTAGACACAGATATCAGAATGTTTTGGGGTCAAGTTTTCCTTTTGGAAACTTTATAGGGTGATGTGTCTTCAGTCACCTTTTAGTTTTTACTTGGACCTGGGTTTCAGTACTGTATGGGGATAAACCAAGATACCCACCATGGCCCATGGCTGTGTCTGCTGCAGTGTCTAGTGAATATCAGTTTCTGGGTAATTTCCTCTCATAGGACAACCTGAGGTATTGAGTGGAGCTTCTCAAGTGTTCAGGTGGATGTTCTGAGGCTAAGAGGCAATTCCTGGTGCACTTTTTTTTTTTTTTTAAAGCTAATTCCTTGAGACATTAATATTGTCTTCACCCAACTCAGCTTTCATTTCTTGGAGACACATTGCTGGTCAGCCAATCAGATACGAGGAGAAAATAAATAATTTTTGCCTCCTGGATTACTTTAGGGGACAGAAAAATAGTAAAAATACTAGAAAAAGAAAAAACAAACAGCACTCCAAAAGACAACTAACAAACCAAAAGAAACTGACCCCAGTGAGATGGTGTAAGAACTTGCAGAGTAAAATGTGCCTGAGGCACTCACTGGGGCATAGAATCTCCTGCGGAGAGGGTTTTGAGCACTTAAGTGAGCAGGATGGGGTGGGACAATCTCTCAAGTAATTGAATGGCCTGACTTGACACATGAGTAAGACATATCTCTATACCTTGAAAAGATTTGTTCACTTATTTTTACCTTTTGTTTTATTTTGTTTGTTTTTTGACAGAGTTAATCTCTGTCACCCAGACTAGAGTGCAGTGGTGCCACCTCAGCTCACTGCAACCGCCAGATCCTGAGTTCAGGTGATTCTCATGCCTCTCGGCCTTCCAAGTACCTGGGACTACAGGTGTGTACCATCATACCTAGCTAGTTTTTGTATTTTGAGTAGAGACGGAGTTTCACCATGTTAACCAGGCAGGTTTCAAACTTCTGGTCTCAAATGACTCACCTGCGTGGGCCTTCCAAAGTGCTGAGATTACAGGTGTGAGCTGATGTGCCCAGCTGACCTCACTTTTTTAACTGTATATTGCATTTTATTAGTAGAGCTTAAAAGGCAAGAAAATATTTACAAAGGGCATAAAGAAGGTGAGTTTCAAAAAATTAATATCTCATATTTTAGTTGTTGAAAATTTTTATTTACTTTCGTCTTTCTCAGTGAGTGTAGAAATTTTCTCAGACATGTTTCCTATGGCTGAGTGTCAAACAATTCTGTCTAGCTTTTAGAATGGTAGCTACCAAGGAAAAAAATAAAGAAAAATCCTCTTCAATTTCAGCTGTAAACAATGACTACATTTCCACAAAAAAAAGTGGTAGATAATTGGTGAGTTACATAGACTCCTGAAAACTTCAGTTCTTTTTTTTAGTAAGGTAAATTCGTGAGAGTGAATATCTTTGTTCTATATCCTGTTTTTGTTTGTTTGTTTTGAGATAGAGTCTCACTGTGATGTCCAGGCTGGAGTACAATGGTATAATCTCAGCTCGATGCAACCTCCACTTCCCGGGTTCAAGCGATTCTCCTGCCTCAGCCTCCTGAGTAGCTGAGACTACAGGCACGTGTTACCACACCTGGCTGATTTTTGTATTTTTGGTAGAGACAGGGTTTCACCATGTTGGCCAGCTTGGTCTTGAACTCCTGCCCTCAGGTGATCCACCCACCTTGGGCTCACAAAGTGCTGGGATTACAGGCATGAGCCATCGTGCTGGGCCAAGCAGTCCTCTTGTACCTCAGCCTTCTAAGTAGCTGGGAATACTGTCATGTGCTACCATGCCTAGCTAATTTTTTTTTTTTATTTTTTTTAATAGTTAAAAACAGTTTAGATTTAAACTTTTTTTTTTTTTCTTTTAAAAGACTAGTCAAGTGCAGTAGTGAGAAAGGGGGTAAAGAGTAGAACAAGGAGTTCGATCTGTAACTGACTGTGAACAATCCATTGAGACAACTCACTACCTTCTGACCAGCCTCTTTTTGTATTTTTTTAGAGAGAAGTTTTTTCCATGTTGCTAGGCTGGTCTCAAACTCCTGAGCTCAGGCAATTCACCTGCCTTGGCCTCTGGAAGTGCTGGGATTACAAGCATGAGCTATTGTGCCTGATTATAATAATCTAGCATTGATAGGCATTCAAGTTGATTCCATGTCTTTGCTATTGTAAATAGTTCGGCAGTGAACACACTTGTGCATGTGTCTTTATGATAGAATAATTTATATTCTTTTGGGTATATACCTAATTATGAGATTGCTTGGTGAAATGGTAATTCTGCTTTTAGTTCTGCAAGGAATTGCCACACTGCTTTTTACAATGATTGAATTAACATAAACTCTTAACAGCAGTGTATAAGTATTTTCTTTTCTCTGCAACCTTGACAGCATGTATTTTTTTTTTTTTTTTTACTTTTTTAATAGCCATCCTCACTGGTGTGAGATGGTATCTTGTGGTTTTTTTCTTTGCATTTCTCTAGTGATTATTGGTGAGCATTTTATCATATGCTTGTTAGCCATCTGTTTGTCTTTTAAAAAGCATCATTTTCATGTTTTTTTGTCTGTTTTTTAGTGAGATATCTTTTTCTTGTAAACTTGCTTAGGTTTCTTATGGATTCTGGATATTAGATCTTTGTCAGAAGCGTAGCTTGCAAATATTTTCTATTATTCTGTAGGTTGTCTGTTTGCTGTGTTGATAGGGTTCTGTTTTTTTGTTTGTTTTTTTTTTTTTTTTTTTTTTTGCTGTGAAGGAGCTCTTTAGTTTAATCAGGTCTAATTTGTCAATTTTTGCTTTTGTTGAAATTGCTTCTGGTTATTTTCATCATGAAATCTCTGCCAGTTTCTATGTCTAGAATGTATTTCCTAAGTTATCTTCCAGGGTTTTGTTAATAATTTTAAAATACACATTTCAGTCTTTAATTATTCTTAAGTTGATTTTTGTATATGGTGTAATAAAGGGGTCCAGTTTCAGTTTTCTACATAGTGCTAGCTAGTTATTTTACCACCACTTATTAAATAGGGAATTCTTTCCACATTTCTATCGTTACCTTTGCTGAAGATCAGATGGCTGTAGGTATGTGGCATTACTTCTGGGCTCCCTATACTGTTGCA
Source organism: Plecturocebus donacophilus (assembly GCA_004027715.1). Taxonomy (NCBI): domain Eukaryota; kingdom Metazoa; phylum Chordata; class Mammalia; order Primates; family Pitheciidae; genus Plecturocebus; species Plecturocebus donacophilus. The sequence continues at coordinate 16,524 of PVKP010010697.1, read as the reverse complement.
TTTGTCCATGAGTTTGTTTCTGTATCAGTTCCATGTTGCTTTGTTTACTGTAACTCTGTCATGTAATTTGAAGTCAGGAAATGTAATGCTTTAGCTTTGATGTTTTTGATTATAATTACCTTGGCTATTCGAACCTTTTTTGGTTTTAAATAAATTTTACAACAGGTGTTTTTTTTTAGTTCTGTTAAAAATATTTTGGTATCCAACTACACAGCCTTTAAGAAAAAAGTAAAAAATATATTAAAAATTTAAAAATTAAAAATAAAAATCAATAAAAATAAAACATTTTGGTCATTTAGAATAGCATTAAATCTGTAAATTTTGGCAGGCAGTATGACCATTTTTAGGTTATTGATCTTTTCTATTTATGAGCACAAAGTTGCTTTCTGTTTTTTGGTACCATTTCTGACTTCTTTAAGCATTGTTTTTTTTAATTCTTACCATAGAGATTTTTCACCAACCTGGCAAGCTGTATTCGAAGATTTTTTTTGTGTGTGGCAATTGTGATTGTGTTTATGATTCATATTTAGCTTGGATATTGTTGATTCACAGGGATGCTATTAATTTTTGTACATTTATTTTGTATCCTGAAATTACACTGATGTTATTTGTAAGTTTAAAAAGCTTTTCTGCCAAGACTTTGTCTTTTGCCTGATTTCTCTGACCAGGACTTCCAATTTTATGTTGAATGGTAATGTTGAGAGAAGGTGTCTTTGACTTGTGCCAGTTTTCAAGAAGAAATGCTTCAAGCTTTTTGCTGTTTTTTGAGGTAGAAGCTCCTTTTGTCTCCCAGGCTGGAGTCCAGTGGCACAATCTTGGCTCACTGCAACCTCCACCTTCTGGGTTCAAGCCAGTCTCCTTTCTCACCCTTTTGAGTATCTGGGAATACAGGCACCCACCCCTACACCTGGCTAATTTTTGTATTTTCAGAAGAGATGGGGTTTTGTCATGTCAGCCAGGTTGATCTTGAACTCCTGACCTCAGGTGATCCACCTGCCTTGCCCTCCCAAAGTGCTGGAATTACAGATATGAGCCACTGCCCCTATCTGCTTTCGGGTTTTATCCATTCAGTATGTTGGCTGAGGTTTTGTCATAGATAACTTATTTTAGAGTATGTGTTTTCAATGCCTAGGTTGTTGAGGTTTTTTAACATGAAAGATGTTAAATTTTATAGAAAGCTTTTTCAGTATCTGTTGAGATAATCTTGTGGTTTTTGTCTTTAGTTCTGTTTATGTGATGAATCACATTTATTGATTTGTATATGTTGAACCAACCTTGCATTCCCAAAGCAAATTTTACTTGATTACAGTGGGCTAGCTTTTTGATGTGCTGCTGGATGTAGTTTGTTAGTATTTTGTTGAGGATTTTTACATCAGTATTCAAATACATTGGCCTGAATTGTTTTTGTTTGTTTTATCTCTGCCAGGTTTTGGTATCAGAATAATGCTGTTCATATATAATGAGTTAGAAGTTACTTTTTCTTAATTTCTTTTTTTTTTTTTAATGTTTGATGTAGAATTGTTTTATTTGTGTTCCTCATGCTACAACACAACCTTCAAAGTCAGCCAAGTATATAACATTAATAATGCATTCTCAAAACATCAACTTAGATAATCCATAGCCAGAGGTTCTAAACTTCTACCATGCAACTTCAACATTCGAAACAGCACAATATGCTTCAAATCTCATCTCAATGCAAATTTAAGAAAAGAAAAGCAAACTGTATTATCAGACTACCAAAACTCAGTAAGATTCTGTAATTTATTATACCTACTTTTCAACTCTCTAAATGTCTCAACACGGGAGAGTTGTTAAATATATCAATGCCTGAATTCTACTAAATATATCAATGCCTGAATTCTACTCCAATCCAATTAAATCACAGCAATTAAATCAGAATCTCTGTGGGGCATCTTGACTCAGTTATTGCTTGCTAACATGTTTTACTTCTTGGCTTTTAGAAATGTCCAAAAATTAGTAATATTACAATCTGTGTTATGATTATAATTTAACAGTTAAGAAAAAGCAGGCCAGGCATGGTGGCTCACGCCTGTAATCCCAGCACTTTGGGAGGCTGAGGCGGGCGGATCACGAGGTCAAGAGATCGAGACCATCCTGACCAACATGGTGAAACCTCATCTCTGCTAAAAATACAAAAATTAGTTGGGCATGGTGGCGCAAGCCTGTAGTCCCAGCTACTCAGGAGGCTGAGGCAGGAGAATTATTGCTTGAACCTGGGAGGTGGAGGTTGCAGTGAGCTGAGATCACGCCACTGCACTCCAGCCTGGCACTGGCAATGGAGCAAGACGCTGTCTCAAAAACAAAAAAAGAAAAAGAAAAAACATAAAATGAAGATCTAGAAAGATCTTTGTTACTCATCTAGAATTATTTGGTATAACAGTATTTTCTAATGGTGGAAGACTATTGGATTTCAGGCATAAATGCAGAAAAAATTTCAAGCCATCACAGGGAAAGGAAGATAACTTCTGACTCTGGTTTCCTGTGTTTCAGGCCAGGAAGAGCAAGGGAAGAAAAAGATTTGTCCATGGGAACAAGTCCTCATGCTCTAAAGAACAATTTCATTTGAATCCATTAATTTCCTTTTCATGCAAAATTTCAAAGATAAAGCAACATAATTATGGGGCCAAAGAAAAGGGATAAGGTCTTCAAGGAGAATCTATCCTTTAAGTTTTTATTGGTACAACAGTCCTTCAGCCTGGAGCTATTCAAAGAGGAATCATGAAAAAGAAAAAAAACTTTATTTCAGACAGGTTCAGTGGTATATGTATGTGTGTGTGTGTGTGTGTGTGTGCGCGCGCTACAGCAAAGGCTAGTTGTAGCAAAGATTCATTTCAAACTGTATGATGTGGGCTGGGCACTGTGGCTCACGCCTGTAATCTCAGCACTTTGGGAGGCCAAGGCAGGGTGATCACCCTGAGGTCAGGAGAGACCAGCCTGACCAACATAAAAACCTCTGTCTCTCCTAAAAATACAAAAACTAGCCAGGTGTGGTGGCATACACCTGTAATCTCAGCTACTTGAAAGGCGGAAGCAGGAGAACTGCTTGAACCTGGAAGGCAGAGATTGCAGATCAGGCCACCGCCCTCCAGCCTGGGTGACAGAGCCAGACTCAAAAACAAAACAAAAAATGCAGAACAAAACTGCGTGATGTATAATTGTGACATTAAATGGGAATGCTTAACTTCTGTCAAAATATAGATTCAATCCAACATTATGCCAACTTTTATGTTAATTTTAGTTAACTAAGTTATGTTAATTTTATGTTAACTAAGTTAAGTTTCCATAACCAAAAAAATGAGAATAACCTTATAGCTATCTACTAAGGTAACAAACTGTAAATAAATTCCCCAATATTGCTTTGAAAATAAACTCCTTGGTTGTTAAGAGAAATTCCAACTTCCAACTCCATCCAAATGTATTATTTAACTGGTGTTCATCAGTCATCATCATTCATTGTCACTCCTCTTCTTATCTGACCCCAACCAATTAAACACCAGCATTTTTCAACTCTTCAGCTAAGGGCAATTTTTTCTCCTACCTCTGTGCACACTGGATTGGTCAAGACAGTTTTACCCAAATTGGCCTTGACAGCACTAACTCTCCTTCCTGTCGACAAGACCCTTTGTTCACCATGACCACTTCATTCTTAGACAGCTTTTGCACCTTTGCTGTTTTCTTGTCTCCTTCAGTATGTACACCTTAGAAGCCCTCTAAGCAGGAAATAGGAAATTTCCAATTCTGTGAATATCTCAGGTAATGCTTTGACTGTACCAAGTACCTGTCCCACCATTCTATCAGCCCAGCACAGAGTAGCGTCAATTTTTGTTCCAGCTCCAATAAGACAGCCTGGAGCAGCATATGGTGGATCATTACGCTCCTCAAAAAGTTACACAATTTTGGAAAACATTGGTTTACACATGAGTTTTCCTTTACTGTCCTTGGAAACATTACCAGGTCTTACTTCTGTCTCCTGGCCCACCTTTAATACTCCTTTTAGGATACTACCACCAGCTATATGCCCACCCCCTACTTAAGGTCATCAACTTCACAGCCAGGTTTGTTGACATCAAAAGATCTAATAACAATAAGGTGGGGCTCTAAAGTAAAGTCTCTTGGGGGGTACTGGAATTTTCTCTACTATGTACTTGCAAACAACTTCAATATTGTATTTCAGCTGAGCTGAAATCGGAATAATGGGAGCTCCCTCTGCTACTGTACCTTGGACAAAAACAAGGATCTGCTTGTATTATTGTTTAGCCTGACTTTCTTTTACCAAATCAATTTTATTTTGTAAAATCAAAATATGCTTCAGTTTCATAATTTTTTTTTTTTTTTGAGACAGAGTCTCCCTCTGTTGCCAAGCACCAGGCCGGAGTGCAGTGGCATGATCTTGGCTCACTGCAACCTCTTCCTCCCGGGTTCAAGCAGTTCTCTTGCCTCAGCCTCCCAAGTAGCTGGGATTACAGGCACGCACCACCACGCCCAACTAATTTTTGTATTTTTTAGTAAAGATGGGATTTCACCATGTTGGCCAGGATGGTCTCGATCTCCTGACCTTGTGATCTGCCCGCCTCGGCCTCCCAAAGTGCTGGGATTACAGGTGTGAGCCACTGCACCCTGCCCATTTTCATAATTTCTATAGCAGCTAGGTGTTCAGATGTCTGAGGCTGAAGGCAAGATTCATTACCTGCTATCAACAAAAGAGCTGCATCCATCAATGCTGCACCGTTCAGCATAGTAGCCATCAAAATATTGTGGCCAGGACAGTCAACAAAGGAAACATGTCTGACTAATTTGAAGTTCTCTTTGGTCCCTGGAATGTCTGTAGGAAACTCATCAGGTGTACTTTCCACAAGATCTATAACATTCTGGCTGAGGGCAACTTGGGTCAACTTTATAAATCTTAGCATTAGCATATCCAAACTTGATTGTAATATTTCTTTCTAGTTCATTTTTGAACCTGACCGTGTGAACTCCTGAAATAGTTTTGACAACTGTGGATTTTCCATGAGCTACATGACCAATTGTACCTATGTTAATTGTGGCTTGTCCACTGATAACTTTGTGTGAAAGTGGCGTCAACTTGGTAACATCCAGGATGGTGAGATCCTGGCGCGAAAGATGCAGCTGCTCCAAAGTCACTCCAGCTTCTCCTCCCACCATCTTTCCCTTCTTAATTTCTTAAAATAGTTTTAGTAGAAATAATACTGCACTTTTTTGTACATCTGGTAGAATTCAGCTGTGAATCTGTCTGGTCCTTGGCTTTATTTGGTTGGCTATTTATTACTAACTCAATTTTTGAGCTTCTTACTTATCTGTTTGCGGCTTTGATTTCTTTTTTGTTCATTCTTGGAAGGATGTATTTGTTCAATAATTTTTTTATTTTTTCTAATTTTCTTTTGTTTGCACAGAGGTGTTCATAGTAGACTTCAATATATTTTGGGGGCATCAGTGCTAGTGTCTCTTTTGTTATTTCTAATCGTTTATTTGGATCATCCCTTCTTCCTTCATTAATCTAGCTAGTGGTTTATTTATCTTATTATTGTTTTCATAGATTTGATTTTTGGATTTCTTGATATTTTATAAAGAGTTTATGTCTAAATCTCAGTTCAGATCTGATTTTGGTTATTTCTTGTTTGCTGCTAGCTTAGGGGTTTATAGCTCTTGTTTTTTGTTTTTTGTTTTTTGTTTTTTTTTTTTTTTTTTGAGACAATCTCACTCCATCACCAGGTACCAGGCTGGAGTGCAGTGGTGTGATCTCGGCTCCCTGCAACCTTTGTCTCCCAGGTTCAAGCAATTCTCCTGCCTCAGCCTCCCATCTTGTTTTTATTTATGATGTTAGGTTGTTAAATAAAGATCTTTCTAATTTTTTTATTTGAGCATTAAATGCTATAAATTTTCCTTTTAACACACCGCCTTAGCTGTATTGCAGAGATTCTGATGTGAGTTTTTTCTGTTGTTCTTTTTCTTTTTTTCAGTTGGAGTTTTGCTCTTGTTGCCTAGGCTGAGTGCAATGACACAATCTCGACTTACTGCAACCTCCGCCTCCCAGGTTCAAGCATTCTCCTACCTCAGCCTCTCAAGTAGTTGAGATTACAGGCACGTGCCACCACACCCACCTAATTTTTGTAGAGACAGAGTTTCACAATGTTGTCTAGGCTGGTCTTAAACTCCTGACTTCATGTGATCTGCCTGTCCCAACCTCCCAAATTGCTGGGGATTACAGCCATGAGCCACAGTGTCTGGCCTGTTTTTTTGTTCTTATTTGTTTAAAAGAACTTTTGGTTTCTGCCTTAATATTATTGTTTACCAAAAAGTTATTCAAGTAGAGGTTGTTTAATTTTTATATAATTGTATGGTTTCAAGTTGTTTTCTTTTTATTGAATTATATTTGTGTCAAGCTGTGGTCTCTGTGTGTGGTTTGTATAATTTTGAGATTTTTGAATTTGCTGAGGGTTGTTTTATTTCTGATTGTGTGGTCAGTTTTAGAGTATGTGCCATGTGGTGATGAGAAGAATGTATGTTATGTTATTTTTGGATAAAGAGTTCAGTAGATGTCTATTAGGACTATTTGGTCAAGTGTTGAATTTAGGTCCTAATATTTTGTTAATTTCTTCTTCAATTATCTGCCTATTAGTGCCTGTGGGATGCTGCAGTCTTCCACTATTATTGTGTTAGAATCTAAATTTCTTCATAGGCCTCTAAGAACTTGCTTTATTCGTGTTAATCCATGAATTTTATATAACACCTTTCTCTGTTCTGCGTTTTCCGTCATAAACATTTTTTCATGTGCACACAGTATCCAAAATTTAGATCTCCAAGAGTTCAAAAACATGTTTAGAGACCTGGCTGTTTTAAAACAAAATGTAACTTAGAAATAAGAGACACAGTCTACATAAAAATAAGAGAAAATATCTTACTAGAATCTGTTTTCTTAGAACATTTAGATTATGTATAGATGTTTGTCTCCCTTTTTTTGAAATATATGTAAATCATATTTACAGCTAAGTAAACCTTAAATTTTTTTTTTTTTTTTTTTTTACTCAGGATTGTTTTTATTTGTGACCTGAGACTAATTGCTTTGTTTTTGCTTTGGCAAATGATTGTTCTTATTATTTTTAGTCTTTTAAAATTGACACAGATTTGATCAGAGTAAACGTCATTCCAAGAGCGCACACAAGTTGAACATAAAAATAGCATTAAATTTAGCATACAGAATTATGCTCAGACTAAAAGACACTAAGTTGTTTGACAGAAACCTGATTATCCAAGGTGATTATTTGTAGGCTGAAGTATTTATACTACAGAAGCAAAGAGTTCAGGTTTGTTGTTTGTTTGTTTTGAGACGTAGCTTTGCTCTGTTGCCCAGGCTGGAGTGCAATTGCACAAGCGCTGCTCACTGTCACCTCTGCATCCCAGATTGAATCGATTCTCCTTTCTCAGCCTCCCAAGTAGCTGGGATTACAGGCACCCACTACCATGTTTGATTATTTTTTTGTATTTTTAGTAGCGATGGGGTTTTACCGTGTTGACCATGGCTGGTCTTGAACTCCTGACCCGAGGGGATCCACCCACCTCGACCTCCCAAAGTGCTGGGATTACAGGCATGAGTCACCTCGCCCAGCCTCGGTTTATAAACTGAATAGTGGAGTCTGTTGTCATACTTTGGTTTCTATTTATTACTTGAGTACAATTAGCATAGTTATGTTTAATGTTTGTAAACAGCCTGCATTGATACACATTCAATAGTATTTTCTACAATAGTATGAATATGAATCCACAATATTTACTCTGAATGAATTTCTTAAATATTTAATATTGTGACTCATCCTTTTGAAAGGTAGTTTTTCAACTGAATTATACATTCAGAAAAATTTTAAGAATCCTCCATACAGTATGACTAGTACATTAACATTATTCATAGTTACATGTTTATATCTAATATCCAAAGAAAATTTACTACTAAATTGTTACATTAGATATTAGTCTGATATTCTTAGCAATTTAACAAATAGAAATGATTATAGGTAAGCATAAATTTAGTGTCTTTTATTTTACAAATTGGAATGCTGCTATTACAGGACAAACAAAGGCAAGTGATGTGGCCTCCCAACAGCTGTAATAGTTAGTTATGTTGCAGGCTCACATATATCACTATGTTATCACAGGCAGATTTTAATTTTTAATATTTATTTATTTATTTATATTTTTGAGACGGAGTTTCGTTCTTGTTACCCAGGCTGGAGTGCAATGGCACCATCTCGGCTCACCGCAACCTCTGCCTCCCGGGTTCAAGCAGTTCTCCTGCCTTAGCCTCCCAAGTAGCTGGGACTACAGGCATGCGCCACCATGCCCAGCTAATTTTTTGTATTTTTAGTAGAGACAGGGTTTCACCATGTTGACCAGGGTGGTCTTGATCTGTTGACCTTGTGATCCACTGGCGGACAAAGGGATGAAATGAGTACTCACACACAGGTGTGCAGTGTAAGAGCAGCTAGGGGATTGCTCGGCTCTCGTGGCCAAAGTGCAGCCCCAATAAGCTGGAGCTGCTTGCTTTTATTCAGTGTAGGCACAATCTCTAGGTAATTAATATTTATTGTTCCTGTTTCAGGGAACGTCAGGTGCGTGGATGTTCAAAGGTCAGTTCCTAGACAAACTTCAAAGCCTAATCAAGATAAATTCCCATTCTTCTTCTCCCTCTGTCTCAGGGTTAGAGAGCAGCTGCCTTCAGCTATTCTCCCTGGAAGCTATGCAGAACGCTTTGACCTTTCAGAAGGCCTGCTCCTTTCTCTTTGGTCTGTCCAGTCTGACCGATCTCCTACAGAGCAGCTCATTGTTCCTGAATCTTTTCTTTTATAAAAAACAGAAATGGGTAGAGTTTTTCTATCTTGGCCTTTCTGCCTTTGGGTGTGGTAGTAACAGGTAAACATGTGGTGCTCAAATTTTTAAAGGCATATTCTCAAGATGCAGGTGTAATTAGTCCAGAAAATTTCATCTGACAAAGAATTCTAGAGGAGGAGAAAGAGAAAAAAGACTTTTTTTTTTTTTCCAGCTAAGCATGTCTCAGGTCAAGAGCTGTGTCAACTCTGCCTTGAGGAATGCCATGAATTTAGTACTTGCAAATCTTTACCTTTATACTTGTGGTTTTTTCTCCCTAATGAGTTTGTCTTAACTACTTTTTTAAATGCTTATGATAGTCAAGGGTCTCTGAAAATATTTCTTCTCTATATACCAGCCTTTTCTACATCATGGCTTCTTAATATGCCTTGCAGAATTCTCACCATAAATTTGTGATCTGCAACATTAAAAATGTTCACTTTGTGGCTGTTGAACATGGACAGGTATGGATATTCAGTATTTCTGTGGGGAAAACCTGGGGTTCTTAGTGAAGATGGAGAACATGTAATATTGAAGTTCTGTGTTCTTTATTATCTCTATGCATTACATGATTAAGAAAATGCTCATTTAAACAGGATGGCATTTATTACCCAAAAGTTCTGAAAAAATTATCAGGAAATACCTGCTTATTAGGATGCTAAAGAAAGACTACTTAAAATCATTATTAAAAATTGTAGAACATGGAAGATATCTGTACCTTGAACTTTCCATAAAACTGATGTTTTCTTTTGGTTAAATTCAGACTGTAAGTTACTTTAATGGGGCCATTACCTCAGTAGTGATGCTGTGACCTTCTGGGTGCATCAGCACACTATAAAAAACTTGTTCTAGTGCAGTTGCTGTTAATAACTCACTTTCTTAATAGGCCCTCACAGACTTTTTACCACAGAGTTATTTTTCTCTTCATCATTAAGTATCTTAATGCAGCTGATGTGCATAAACCATCACATTTAATCTGGCAGTTGCCCTTTATTTTAGGTTTTCTTTGCATTTTTCTTTGGCAAATGGAAGCTCTCATCTACATTTACAGGCCAGAAAAACTGAAACACAGGCTCTTCCACTTATAGAATGTTTGACAAAATATTCTTTTGGTGCCAAAACATTGGCATTACTGGTGAGCTTGTTAGAAATTCAGTAACTTAGACTTTTTTTCAGATCTCCTGAAAAAATAATCTGCATTAACAAGATGTCTAGTTTATTGTTCATGTTAAAATGTGAGTGGTACCTTCTAACTTAACATGTCTATTTTGTCTGAAAAACATAAATAACTATGTCTTTTTCATCTGAAAAATATGCATAACCTATTCTGTATTATGTAAATATAGCACTCAGATTTACATGTTAGCGTTTATGCCCTCAATTTTACACTTTATCATCCAGGCAAGTATCACATATACACTAATGTTGTGGATATTATACCACGCTCTTTTCTCAGAGTTAGAGAATACATTAGAAAACATTTGTGTGTTGACAATTATTTTATGAAATAATTTCATTCACTCTTCTGAGTCAGAACCGGTTTTATTCACTTTCATTTTTCCTTGAGTGAAATGAAAAATTCTGCTCCTAGACACTTTGTAAATAAGTGTGTTTGTCTGTGTGTTTTCCAGGGACTGTTGACATTTAGGGATGTGGCCATAGAATTCTCTCTGGAGGAGTGGCAATGCCTGGACACTGCACAGCAGAATTTATATAGGAATGTGATGTTAGAGAACTACAGAAACAGGGTCTTCCTGGGTAAGCATAACTTTAATACAAAATTCGTAATATAAACTAAAGGTTTCATTTCACTTTTGTAGATGTTTTCTGGTAATTTATACTTTCAGGTTTCTGTTGTCAAGAAAATCCTGGAGATTTGTCTGTTTAAAAAAGAATTTCTTAAAGATGTTTCATCTTGACCTGAACTTACCACATTTCTGGGCTGATCTGTGTTCTTCCCTTTAGATTAGTGGTAATTTCAGAAGTTTAGTGGCATAAAATGTTGTTACTAACACCTTAAAGTCTAATTGCCATCACAAATTTTTGATTCAGTAGTACCAGGCAGTGAAATTAAGAACCTACAAAATTAAAATATTTTCTAAATATTTAAGCATTTCTGCTATAAATTAGTATCTTGGGATAAATTTATTAGAATATTATATATCCTCTTTACTGAGCACATTACTAAGTTGGTAATTGGAGAACATAAGCAAGATTCGTGTTATTTATTTTTAATAAAACAGGTATTGCAGTCTCTAAGCCAGACCTGATCACCTGTCTGGAGAAAGCAAAGGAGCCCTGAAGATGAAGCGACATGCGATGGTGGATGAACCCCCAGGTAGGTGAGAGTGAATACAACAGATGATGTGGATGAGAGGTCCAAAGTCAAGAAGAAAGCCAATCTTTAAAGTGATTTGGGAAGCTGTGATCTAAAGAAAATAGTTTCTGGGAAGCCTGAATTTTTTTTAAAAGGATTATACTCTCACATAGGGGCATCTTCTGCTTATGCTTATAAAATGTCTTAGAATTCTACTATTTCTTCAAGGACCTTTTTTCAGGTTTATAGTGATAGCCAAAGGACTGTTCATGGCATAGAAAAGAGTGTACAATCTGACGCCTTTTTTCTTGTTTTTGTGGACAGATAGATATCTGCATAATTTTGAGATACTCTATGTTAAACTTTTTTTTTCTTTTCGTGAGATGGAGTTTTGCTTTTGTTGCCCAAGATGGAGTGCAATGGCATGATCTCGGCTCACTGCAATCTCTGCCTGCTGGGTTCAGGCCATTCTCCTGCCTCAGCCTCCCAAGTAGCGGGGGTTACAGATGCACGCCACCACCCCCGACTAATGTTTTGTATTTTTAATGGAGAGGAAGTTTCACCATGTTTGCCACATTTGTCTAAAACTCCTGACCTAAGGTGATCCTCCCACCTTTGCTTCCCAAAGTGCTGGGATTACAGGAGTGAGTCACCATGCCTGTCCTAAACTATTTTTTATTTCTCTTTTTGCATCACATCTAAAATGAATGAGAGTAGTGGTCTCTTTTTTGTTTTGTTTCATTTTTTAAGACGGTGTCTTGCTTTGTCACCCAGGCTGGAATGCAGTGGGGCAATCTTGGCTCACCACAATCTCCACCTCCCGGGTTCAAGCAGTTCTCCTGCCTCAGCCTCCCGAGTAGCTGGGATTACAGATCCAGGCTACCATGCCCAACCAATTTTTGTATTTTTCCTAGAGACTGGATTTCACCATTTTGGCCAGACTAGTCTTGAACTCCTGTTCTCGTGATCCACCCACTTCAGCCTTCCAAAGTGCTGGGATTACAGTCATAAGCCACTGCGCCTGGCCTTTTTTTTTTTTTTTTAAGATGGAGTCTTGGTCTGTCGCCCAGGCTAGAGTGGAATGGTGCCATCTCAGCTCACTGCAACCTCTGCCTTTCAGGTTCAAGCGATTCTTCTGCCTCAGTTTCCCAAATAGCTGGAATTACAGGCACCCACCACCACACCTCATTAATTTTTGTATTTTAGTAGGGATGGGATCTTGCCACATTGGCCAGGCTAGTCTCTAACTCCTCACCTCAGGTGATCCAGTCACCTGAGCCTCCCAGTGCTGGGATTAAAGGCATGAGCCACTGTGCCCGGCCTTTTGTGCTTACTTTTCTGCACATTTCATCCTGTTTTCATTACTGTAGTATGGAAATATAGTTTGAAATTATAAAGTATGATGTCCTTGTGCTTTGTTCTTTTTCCCCAAGATTACTTTAGCTATTCAAAGTTTATTATAGTTTCATATACATTTTAGAATTGTATTTTTCATTACTGTAGGAAAAAACCTGGAATTTTGATAGGGAGTTTATTGAATGCAGAGATCACTTTGAATAATATGGCAGCTTTCCAATAACTTATTCTTCTAGTAGAAATAAAATACTTTTAAATTTATTTTTGTCCTCTAATTTTCTTCATTGATATATAATTCAGGTAAAAGATTTATTAGCTCCTTGGTTAAATTTGTTCTAGAGTTGATTATTTTATTGCTATTGTAAATAAGATCATTTTTTCCTCTGTTTTATTAGATAGTTTGTTTTAAATGTATGAAATTATAATTCACAATTGTATGTTAATTTTATGTTTTGCTAATTAACTGAGTGAATTCATTAGTTTAAACAGGTTTTAATATACTGTTTATGCTTTTTATATATATAAGATTACATGACCTACAGACAGCAATGTTTTACTTATTGGTCTTCAATTGCAGTGACTTTAAATTTTTCTTTTGACTGTTTCTTCTTTCACGTACTTTCAGTGCTACGTTAAAGTAGAAGCATTGACAATAAGAAACAATAGTTTTTCACTGGTGTCTGTAAATTTGAAGAAGGAAACACCTCTTCAGGCTTTTATAATCTGTTTTCAGAAAGTAAATACCTAGTTTTGTTGGTGCCCCAGAGTGATAGAATGCTCTCTGGGTTTGTAGTGAAGAGGGGTTGTAGCTTGGTTTTAAGGCTGCTAGGTTTGCACCAAGGTCCTCTTTTAGTTGTCTTCTTAAAAGGGGCTTGGATAATTGTGATTCTCATTTAATTTTTGGACAGAGTGAGTATCCTTCAGGACTTTGCTCTGCAGGGAAGACCCAAGAGCAGGTTTCTGCAGTCAGGTCTGCATATGGTGGACTTTATATCAGGATGTGGGTGAGCATGGCTTTCACTGAGTACAAGAGATTCTGAGGTCACTTTGGGTTTCTACATAGGCAGAACTGGCCATGAACTGTGGCTCAGGGAGCCGGAACTGAATCATGGAAATGCTTCAGGGACCACAGTAAGAGCCAAAGTCTGCAGGCCTGCTGCATGGCTACAAATGGGGGTCTTCATCCAAGCCTCCACAAGGGCAGGACCTCCCCGAGACTGTGGCTGGGGAGAGTTTGGGATGGTTACAAAGTAAGTTCAAAATTCTTAGTGGATCCAAGTTAGATGGAACATTATCTTGTCAGTAGCCAAAAACAGTAGTCCTGTAGTTTGCCACCTGAATGAGGACCTGCCTTCTAAAGAGGATTACCTTCGATCTTGGGCCTTAGCAGAGTTTCACACCTCCCTTCCTGGATCTCAGAGCTCTCTTAAAGGCATTTATTTTTGAGATGAGGTCTTGCTACGTAACCCAGGCAAGTCTTAATATTTTGACCATAAGCAATTCTCCAACTTTAATGTACCATGTAGCTGTCATTACAGGTGTGAACCATGATGTCTGCTTCTCTCATAAAGGCATGTTTTTCAGGAATGGGTGACAAATTTTCTTGCTGTCAGGGAATAAGCAAATAGGGCACCTTTTATTTTTTTAACTTATTAATGTTACTCTGCATATAAATGTTCACTTTCTATTTTCTACTTCAAATTTGTCTGTAATTTTAGATTCAGACATTTAAGGTAATATACTAGAATTTATATGTTGTACCTGATTTAAATTAGATAATTAGAGGACCTAGAAATAGAAATTCCATTTGACCCAGCAATCCCATTACTGGGTATAATCCTTTGGATAAAGGATTATAAATCATTCTACTATAGGGACACATGCACACAAATGTTCATTGCAGCACTGTTTACAATTGCAAAGACCTGGAACCAACCCAAATGCCCATCGATGATAGACTGGACAGGGAAAACGTGGCACATATACACCATGGAATACTATGCAGCCATAAAAAACGATGAGTTTGTGTCCTTTGTAGGGACATGGATAAACCTGGAAACCATCATTCTCAGCAAACTGACACAAGAACAGAAAATCAAATACCGCATGTTCTCACCGATAGGTGGGTGTTGAACAATGAGAACACATGGACAGAGGGAGGGGAGCATCAGACACTGGGGTCTGTTGGAGGGAAATAGGGGAGGGACAGTGGGAGATGGGGAGTTGGGAAGGGATAACATGGGGAGAAATGCCAGATATAGGTGATGGGGAGGAAGGCAGCAAATCACACTACCACGTGTGTACGTATGCAACAATCTTGCACGTTCTTCACATGTACCCCAAAAGCTAAAATGCAATTAAAAAAATTTAGATAATTAGTATTCAGACAGGCAAAAAGGAATTATAGAATTTTCAACCACATTTGTTAGCCTATGTCTAAATAATAACATCATTTCCTTCCCAAATATTTGTTTTATACATGAGGCTCTAACCATGTTCTGCTAAATATATATATAACTTAGCAATGTAAGGCTATTCTTTGCTTCTAAACTTTGATTACAGTAGTTTTATTTTGTGTAAAAATAGCATATATTTAAAACTTAAAAATTGACACTAGTTTCTCTTAAATGCTTAAGTTTCTCATTAGCATCTCCTATTTCTGACTGTGCTGCATTTTCTCTGAAATTTTACTGCCATACAATATACACCAGGAATTTAAGATGCCTGCCTTCCATGAAATGCCGTTACAGTCAAACTTCGCAGATATCTTAAACAATTTTTTTTTTAGATGGAGTTTTGCTCTTGTTGCCCAGGTTGGTGTGCAATGGTGAGATCTTGGCTCACCACAACCTCCACATCTCGGATTCAAGCAATTATCTTGCCTCAGCCCCTTGAGTTGCTGGGGTTACAGGCATGCACCACTATACCCGGCTAATTTTGTATCTTTGGTAGAGACGGAATTTCTCCATGTTGGCCAGGCTGGTCTTGAACTCCCGGCCTCAGGTGTTCTGTCCACCTCGGCCTTCCGTAGTGCTGGGATTACAGGCGTGAGCCACTGCTCCCAGCCTATTTGTTAATGTAAATTAATTTTTGCCAACTAGATTTCATGAGTAAACTTTTCTGTTATTATTGTCCTGCAGTTCTGAAGTAGTGTTTTTTTAGTGTAAGTTTCTTAACATCAGTGTATTGTGTCTTGGTTTTACTTACATATTATAATTTTAGACAATTTGCAATTGTTTGTATACTATAAGTTCATGTAGGTTTTAATTTTTTTTTTTTTTTTTGAGACACAGTTTGCTCTTGTTGCCCAGGTTGGAGTGCAATGGTGTGATCTCAGCTCACTGCAACCTCTGCCTCTAGGGTTCAAGTGATTCTCCTGCCTTAGCCTCCTGGGTAGCTGGGATTACAGGCACCCACCACCACGCCCAGCTAATTTTTTTTTTTTTTTTTTAGAAAAGGAGAAAGAAGCAACAAAAGAAAGAAAAAAAATAATGAAAGAGAAAGAAAGAGGAAGAGATTTTAGAAAAAACAGAGAAAAGGAGAAAGAAAGAAACAGCAAAAGAAAGAAAAAAAGAATGAAAGAGAGAAAGAAAGAGAAAGAGGGAGAGAGAATGGGATTCTTGTTTTATTGCCCAGGCTAGAATGCAGTCTAAAAATGGGTATTAAAAACCTCTTTTATGCCAATAATTGTGTTTAACAATGGAGACAGGAAGGAATAGGGGATGAAAATAACAAATAAGCAGCCAACCAATAATTTATTTAAACCTGTGAAATGCTATGCAATTGCTGGGGAGTGATTTACTTCCAGTTATGTGGTCACTTTTAAAATAGGTATAATGTGATACTGAGAAAAATGTATGTTTTGTGGATTTCTGGGAGGAGAGTTCTGTAAATATTTGTTAAGTCTAGTTGTTCCAGGTCTGAGTTCAAGTCCTGGATATCCTTGTTGATTT
>PVKP010010696.1:0-63911 GCA_004027715.1 Plecturocebus donacophilus | reverse complement strand
ATAAATACAGAACTCTCCTCCCACAAATCCACAAAACATACATTTTTCTCAGTATCACATTATACCTATTTTAAAAGTGACCACATAACTGGAAGTAAATCACTCCCCAGCAATTGCATAGCATTTCACAGGTTTAAATAAAATATTGGTTGGCTGCTTATTTGTTATTTTCATCCCCTACTCCTTCCTGTCTCCATTGCTAAACACAATTATTGGCATAAAAGAGGTTTTTGGTACCCATTTTAGACTGTATTTTAGCCTGGGCAATGGAGCAGGAATCCCATTCTCTCTCCCTCTTTCTCTTCCTCTTTCTTTCTCTCTTTCATTCTTTTTTTATTCTTTCTTTTGCTGTTTCTTTCTTTCTCCTTTTCTCTTTTTCTAAAATCTCTTCCTCTTTCTTTCTCTTTTCATTCTTTTTTCTTTCTTTTGCTGTTTCTTTCTTTCTCCTTTTCTAAAAAAAAAAAATAATAATAAAATAAATAAATAAATAAATATCTATAACTGATGTATATAAATAATTTTATGGCTGGGCACGGTCGCTCATGCCTGTAATTTCAGCACTTTGGGAGGCCAAGGCCAGTAGATCACTAGAGGCCAGGATTTCATGACCAGCCTGGCAAACATGGCAAAACCCCATCTTTACTAAATATAGAAAAATGAACTGGGCTTGGTGGTGTGCACCTGTAATCCTAGCTATAGGCTGAGGCACAGGAATCGCTTGAGCCTGGGAGGTGTAGGCTGCAGTGAGCTGAGATTACACCATTGTACTCCAGCTGAGGCAACAGAGTGAGACTCTGTCTCAAAATAAATAAATAAATAAATTCATATATTTATATAAAATAATTTACATATATATCAAATTTATATATATAAATATATATAATGATTTATATATAAAATATTTTTATATAATATATATTTTTTGTATAATTTATGATATATAAATATATAGAGATATATTTTATCTATAGAGATAAACATATGTAGGTATTTATATATTTATCCATATATTTATACACACGTCTATAAATAGCTATATATAAATATATATATGTAACTCTACAGATCTCTCTATATACATATATGAATACAAATTGTATATCTATACATATTATTTATGTTTATATATGTATAGTCTATATGCAGTATATATTTTAGTGCATATATAGTATATATTCTGTACACACTACATATATTTTATATATGTATTTTATATATAGTGTGTATAGATATATAAATAAATAGATCTATACACACAAAAACTGAGTAACTCAGGATACCCACAGGCTAAAAATCTTACCTAGAACCATAACAGAATTTATTAAAATGGTGCATTTATATTGCTGGAATAATGCTATTTTCATTTATTTAAAATATTACTTATTTTCTGGTTAGAACGGTAACAGATACTCAGGAGAAAGTTTGAAAAATTTAAAAAATTATTACAAAATACAATCCAAAAACTATCTACAATCCCAGTAACCTAAGATCACTGACTTTATTTTCCAATAAGTTTGCTTCCTCTCAGACTTTTTCAATGAATATATCAGTATATTTTTTCTTTAGAAGTGGGATTATACTATATGTAATAACACAGTCTGCATTCCACTTCTCAACATACAGTGATTATTTTTCTTCATCTTAAAAATCTTTTTAAAAATCAGTTGTAATTGTTTCCTATATGCCATTCACTAGACATATCACTTTTAAGCATGCCTGTTTATTTTGTTGTTTCTGTTTAGGCCTAATCTCATCTCTTTATTGGAAGTTAGATGGTCTTAGCTCATAGTCTATGCCACATGTACAATAGGTGGGGATGTACTAGATAAAGCTCAAGCACAGCTTACCTCTAATAAGTTAGGAGCTAGATGATGATGGATGTCTGGCCTAAGAATCACAAACTGAAATGGCCATCAGGGCCAAGCAGGTAACGGAAACACAGGGCCTGGCCCATGGATGGTGGCAACAATAGGAAATGCTGAGAATATGGTGAACCAGAAAACATGGGTCCTTGTAAAAACAGCAGCCTCACCCAGCTCAAAACAATTGTTTCTATGCCTGAAGTCAGGCCCTGATCTTCTCATTTATTTTTTCGAGAACCCAGAATTCAAATTTAAAAATCATCTGATTTTTAAAAACTGACAACTAGTCGAATACTTTAGGAAACACTATTTAGGCCAATACTATACAAGACAAATGAAACTGAGAGTTGGACTCAGTCCATGGGCCACAAGTCTGAGGCCTCTACATTAGCTGGGTTCTTATGGAAGGAGTCAAGTTAAGAATCAGAAAACTGGATCCTCTTTGAATCATAAAGTTGATTGATATTTATAGTACTATTATAATTTTAGTTTCATCTATCCATTTATTTTAACCAGACATAGACAAAGGGTAGATTCTTTCCTTTTGAAACAGACTCAGGAACACATCCACTAAGGTGACCAGATGAGAGGCTCAGGAGCACTCAAGTCTGTGACCCCCTCCTGCCTTGAGAAAAAAGTGTATGCTAAGGTCAGTGTTGGGAGCGGGAGGCAGAGTCTCCTTTTTCACAGCTCTACTGTCAGTGTGAACTGCTACCCTGACATAGGTGAGGATCCTGAGAATCATGGCTTTCAGAGACATCTAAATCTCTATAAAGATATGACTGTCCAGCATGTTGAAAGAAAGACTGGTGATATGGAAAGATTCAGAGGTATAGGATACAAGAGAGATGCTGTGACCTAAAGTTCACCTTTTCACACATTTTCTCCTGCCCTGGTCTACAGGGCTTCAAGATAATGTCAAAACTCCACATTTCAGACCGGTAAAGGATCATTCAGGGCCTGAGTAAGACAAGATCATGGAGAAATAATAATGTTTATAGAGCTGGTTTCTTCAAGGACAGCTGGATTTCAGTCCCAAGAGCATGCTAGTTTTCAGACTTAGTTGGGGTAGGAAGTCAACGTGTATTCTTTCAACAAGTTTTCATTAAGTGCTTATTACATGATAAGCTCTTTACTAGGCATGGAAATTCAACTATGAACATGATAAACATGATCTCTTATACTCTGGGGCAAGAGGTGGGGGTAACAGATAACTAAACAGGCAATTATAATGTGGTATTAATATAATAATGTTACAACAGGAGAGTTATAAGATGTGATAGAAAACTACCTAACCCAAACTGGGTGTCTTAGAAAGATCCGCTGAATGAACTATAGAATTTTTAGGGTTTTGTGTGTTTGGAGGAGAGGGAGCCAAAGTAGAAAAACTGTTCCATACAAAGGGAAAGTTCATTAAAATATTCAGATATCAGAGAGAGCCCAAAGCCTTATAAGAACTGACAGAAGCTTATGGCTAAAGAATTGAGCAACGAGAGATGAGAAATCCAAGAAGATCCAGCACCCTAACTAAGGCACTTGAAGAGGAATCCCAGTAGTGGTTATGAATTTAAGTAATTGGTCAATAGCAGCTATTCTTTGGCTAGTGGGTTGAGTTGGTGCAGGGAGCAGGACTCTACTCCCAGAGAAAAGGGAGGGTTAGAGCTTGGCAAGGTACCAGGGGCCACCCAAATGGATGAATTGAGGGTGGTTAAGAGTTTGGTGCTATTCAAAGATTGAGGCAAAAGCTTGGTTGCAAAAATTGGTCTAAGTCTATAGTAACATAACTAATTCCCACTGAGTGTGGACATCTATTAGTCCATTTTCATACTGCTATAAAGAACTGCCTGAGACTGGGTAATTTTTAAAGGAAAGAGGTTTAATTGACTCACAGTTCAACATGGCTAGGGAGGCCTCAGGAGACTTACAATTATGGCAGAAGGGGAAGGGGAAGCAAGGCACCTTCTTCACAAGGCAGCAGGAAGGAAAAGTGCCAAGCAAAGGGAGAAAAGCCCCTTATAAAACCATCAGATCTCATGAGAACTCACTCACTATCATGAGAAGAGCATGAGGGAACTTCCCCTATGATTCAATTACCTTCACCTGGTCTCCCCTTTGACATGTGGGGATTATGGGGACTACAGTTCAAGATGAGATTTCGGTAGGGACACAGAGCCTAACCATATCAGTACATAGCTGCATGATTAGGATTGGTTCATGGCTGGAGCTAGACTGTGGAAGATGGAGCCTAGGTTAGAAGACATCAATTAGTTATTTCTCCTGTGAGAGAGAGACAGGAATGAATAGGCAAGTTACTAACATAGCAAGTATCCTACCCACTGAGTTCTTAGTTGAACTTGTTTTTGATTTTTTTAAAGAAAAAATAAGCAGAATTTCAGGCTCTGGAAGGGGACATCTTTGAAATTACTTCAAGAAACCCCATATATGCTGCATTTGTGATAATTCAGAAATTCTATTAAGGAAAAATATTAGTCCTGCTAATACATTATGGGCAAATAAATTGCCATTTGACAATAAAGCTTAAATAGACAACCAAAGAGGCACATATGAAACTAACTAATAATTTCAGGCCTCACTTCATGTTGAAAAAGATTTTTCAATGCTCTCATTATGCATTTATTAATTAGAAACTCATTAGTAGCTGAGAATTGACGTGAGCTTACACTAGACAGACAGTCTAAGCCAAATAGCATGAAATCATGCTGCAGAAATAAAAATGTGTCTTTATAAACATCCATTAAGCATTAATCTCAAATTCTACAAACTAGTAACACAACATGGAACATTTAAAAATGTAAGCCAAGCAAAACAGCAAAATCAGGATTCACCTCTTCTCTAAACAAAGATGAAAAAGTGAACCATGTATCATAGCTGTTCTCTTTTGTATACATATGCTCAAACAGTGTTTTTCAAATAGTTACCTGTGAACGAATATTTGATGTCATCTTATTCTCACCCTTAATAAAGACTTAATGTAAATATTTAATAGCATGCATAAATCATCATTATCTCATTGCATTCTCACAATGACTCCATGAGGTAAGTATTATTTAAAGCTTAGAGAGGATAAGCAAGTTGTCCAAGGATGGAACTAAAGCTCATATTTTGATCTCATAACTCTAAATACAATATTATTTCAATAAACACATTAATAGGTTCTCTTTCTTTAGGGGTTTTAATTCCAAAGAACTGTTTTCTTTCCTTTTCTTCTTTTTTAAAATCTTCATTTTTGAGCTTTATATTTTCAAGCTCAAACATTAATTAGGACATAAAATCTCTTCTTCCAGCTGGACACTAACGTGCTCATTTAATTCTCAAACATTTATTAAGTGTCAACCATGATCCTGTGCAGGGACCAATAGACAGGTTTCCTCCCCCTACACTCATTCTATTAATATTAGAAGGTCATGTTGAAACTTATATATGTTGCCACACAATAAGCCTATAAAAAGTTGGCATGCAGTAATAAGGAGGAATTAATCAATTTAAGTAAAACATCTAGTTGCCCCTTCCCAACAGTCAAGATCTAGGGAAACTGGATTGAATCCAGACCTCAGACATGAACTTGCTTTGGGCTATAGTATGTGAAACTAGGACTGAGCAGAATCTTAGATGGAACTGTGAAGCAAAGATGAGCAGGACATTTTATTGGGGCATGCCGTTAAGCTATGGGAGTTGTAAAGAGGCAAGCTGGACATGTTTGAGCAAAAATTATCAGGAGACATGAGGCAAGAACTAATAGAATGCAAGAAGAAACAGATGAATTTATTATAGTTAGAGACTTCAATTCCCCTCTATCAGTAATGGATATACCCAGGCAGGAATCAGTAATGAAATAGTTGAACTCACACCATGATCAATCAACCGGATATAATGGACATCGATAGACTACTTCATCTAACAACAGCATAATACACATTCTTCTCAAGCTCATATGGAAAATTCACCAAGAATAGACCATATACTCCACCATAAAACACATATAAACAACTTTAAAATAACAGAAATAATATTGTGTATGCTCTTAGACCACAATAGAATTAAAATAGAAATCAATAGCCAAAAGATAGTTGGAAAATCCCCAAATACTTGGAGATTAAACAATACACTTCTAAATAACACATAGGTTCTTCAAAACATTAAAAATAGAACTACCATATGACCCAGCAATCTATGTTCTGGGTATATATCCAAAAGAATTGGAATCAGGATCTCAAAGAGATATTTGCACTTCCATGTTCATTGCATTATTACAAAATAGCAAAGATATAGAAAAAACTCAAATGTTCATTGATGGAAAAAAAGAATAAACAAAATGTGGCATATACAACAATGGAATAGTATTCAGCTATGGAAAGAAAGAAATCTTGCCATATACATCAACATAGATAAATCTGGAGGACATTAACCTAAATAAAATAAGCCAATCATAGAGGGACAAATACTGCATGATTCCAGTTATATAAGGTATTTTAAATAATAAAACTCATAAAAGCAGAGAGTAGAATAGTAATTTTCAGGGGAGTGAAGAAATGGTAGTGGGGTGGCAGAAATCGGAAGTGTTTGTTCAATGGATATCTGGAGATAAGCTGTACAACATACTGCCTACAGTAAATACTGTATTAAGCACTTAAAAAGTGTAAGGGGTAGATGTTACGTTAAATGTTCTTATCACAAAAAAAGAAGAGAGAAAGAAAGAAAAAGTAACGGAGTATGAAGAAACTTTTGGAAATGATGGATATGTTTATTACCTTGATTGTGGTGATGACTTCATGTGTCTATGCATATGCCCAACCTCATGAAACTGTATACATTAAATATGTGCAATTTATTTTTTATTTTTATTTGTAAATATAAAACCTTTATTTTGCATTTTCCTGACAAAGTAACACAAACCCACCTGGAAATGTTTGAAAATGCATCACACATTAATGTATAAAGAAGATATAAATAAAAATCATCAATAAGTTCATTCAATTAACAAAGTTAACGTTTTAATGCATTTCTCTATAAATGTTTAGATCATATTGTAGGCACTATTATATATATTACTTTTTGGTTAAATACTATATCAGAATCATTTCCATTACATGAAGAATGTATCAAAACATCTTTTCCAAATAGCTGTGTAATATCCCAACATGCACGTTACCATGTTTCATTTAACTACAGTCATTTAGATTGTTTTCATGTATTTCATATTATTTGCCATTGCAATGAACATTGTTGTGTACAGTCCTTATCCACATATGTGATTTTTCCTTGTGACTAACTCATTTAGAAGGGAGATAAATGGCATGAATAGTTTTAAGGATATTTATATATGCAGCCAATTTGCTTCTCAGAAAGGGGATGCCAATTTCTACTTCCACAGCAGGATATCTGTACCAATGAGAGATTATAATAGAATTAAACATCATAAAATTCTTTTTTTTTATTTTTGAAAGAAAGAAAAAGAGAAAAGAAAAAGAAAGAGCAAAAGAAAGAAAAAAAAAGAATGAGAGAGAGAAAGAAAGTGGAAGAGAAAGAGGGAGAGAGAACGGGATTCTTGTTCTATTGCCCAGGCTAGAATGCAGTCTAAAAATGGGTATTAAAAACCTCTTTTATGCCAATAATTGTGCTTAACAATGGAGACAGGAAGGAATAGGGGATGAAAATAACAAGCAGCCAACCAATATTTTATTTAAACCTGTGAAATGCTATGCAATTGCTGAGGAATGATTTACTTCCAAATATGTGGTCACTTTTAAAATAGGTGTAATGTGATACTGAGAGAAATGTATGGTTTATGGATTTGGGGTGGAGAGTTCTGTAAATATTTGCTAAGTTTACTTGTTCCAGGTCTCAGTTCAAGTCCTGGATATTCTTGTTAATTTTCTATCTCGTTGATCTGTCTAATATTGACAGTGCAATGTTAAAGTCTCCCACTATTATTGTGTGGGAGTCTAAGTCTCTTTGTAAGTCATTAAGAACTTGCCGTATGTATCTAGGTGCTCCTGTATTGGGTGCGTATATATTTAGGATTATTAGCTCTTCTTGTTGCATTGATCCTTTCACCACCATGTAATATCCCTCTTTGTTTCTTATGGTCTTTGTTGTTTTAAAGTCTGTTTTATCAGAGACGAAAATTGCAGCTTCTGTTTTAGTTTTTTTTTTTTTTGCTCTCCATTTGGTTGGTAAGGCTTTATTATCCACCTTCTGAAGCCTGATTCTGTGAGATCATCACACTCATTCTCCGTCAGGCTTTGTTCCCTTGCTAATGAGGAGCTGTGATCCCCTGTAGGAGGAGGGGTATTCTGATTTCGGGTGTTCTCAGCCTTTTTGCACTGGTTTCTTCTCATTTTTGTGGATTTATCCACCTGTCGTCTTTGTAATTGCCGACTTTCAGATTGGGTCTCTGAGTGGACTTCCGGCTAGTTGGTGATGAAGTTTTTTCTGTTTCTTAGTTTTCCTTTGGTGGATGTCCCTTCCCCTCAGAGCTGGGCCTTTCTGGGTTCAGCTGTGCTTGCTGTGAAACTCTCAGTCCTCAGCACTTCCAATTGCTATTCTCCTTGTGGGGATGGGACAGCGCACCCTGTCCCATATACTCTGCACCGAGAAGTGCTGCACCAGGGTGCCGGCAAAACAGCCATGCCGGCCAAAAGAGTCGAAATATGTGCAATTTATATATATATATATCAAGTATACCTAAATAAAACTACTTTAAAAAATAAAATGGGTTCCAGAAAACCCACATAGGTCAAAGAAGCAATCTCAAGAGAAATTTAAAAATATTTTAAAGTAAATGAAAAGGAAAATATAACTTACTAAAACTTGTGGGATATAGCAAAAGCAGTGCTTAGAGGGAGACTTATAGCATTAAATGAATATCTTAGAAAAGAAGAAAGACCTTTCCTCATTGTCTCCCCTCCTCGCACCCTCCACCCTCTGTTAGGGCCCAGTGTGTGTTGTTTCCCTCTATGTGTCCAAGTGTTCTCCTCATTTAGCTCCCACTTATAAGTAAGAACACATAGTATTTGGTTTTCTCTTCCTGCATTAGTTCCCTGAAGCCTCTAGCTTCATCCATGTTCCAGTAAAGAACATAATCTCATTCTTTTTTATGGATACATACTAGGCTTAACATCTGGGTGACAATAATCTGTACAACAAACCCCCATGAAACAAGTTTACTTATACTATCCCTTAACTTAAAATAAAAGCTAAAAAAAGAAGAAAGATCTATAATTACTAGTCTAAGCTTCCATCTTAGCAAACTAGAAAAAAAAAAGAGTGAATTAAGTCTAAAGTAAGCAGAAGTAAAGAAATAATACAAATTAGAGGGGAAATCAATTAAACCAAAAACAGGAAATCAATGGAGAAAATCAACAAAACCAAAAGCTGCTTATTGGAAAAGATAAATAAATGTGATAAGTCTCTACCCAGGTTAACCAAGAAAAATAAGAGGACATAAATTATTAATATCAGAAATTGAAGAGGGAATATCACTATAAATCCCATGGATATTAAAAGTATATTGAAGGAAAACTATGAACAACCCTATGCCAACAAATTTGGTGACGTAGATAAAATGGACCAATTCTTTGAATGACACAATCTGCCAAAACTCATACAAGAAGAGACCATCCCAACAGGCCTTTATCTATTAAATAAAGTGAATCAATAATTAATAACCTCTAAAATAGAAAGCACCAGGCCAAGATGGGTTCACTGATGAATTATCCTAAACATTTAAGGAAGAAATTATACAAATTCTCTATCATCTCTTTCAGAAGACAGAAGCAGAGGGAATACTTTATAACTCATTCTGCATTCAACCTTATCCTAATACCAAACTCAGACAAAGATATTACAAGAAAACTAAACTACAAGCCAATACCTTTCATGAACATAAATGCAAACATCTTCAACAAAATATTAGCAAATGAGATTCTACGACATATAAAAAGGATTATACACCACTAAGTAAAAAGCATTCCAGGTATGCAAGGCTGGTTCATCATTTGAAAATAAATTAATGTAATCCATCACAACAACTGGCTAAAGAAGAAAACTCTCATGGTCATATCAGTAGATATAGAAAAAGAATTTGATAAAACCCAATGCCCATTTATAATAAAACCTCATAGAAAATTCAGAGTAGAGGGAAACTTCCTCAACCTGCTAAAGGACATGTACAAAAATCCTACTTCTAATGTCATAGTTAATAGTGAGAAATTAGAAGCTTTCCCACTAAGAGTAGAAACAAAATAGGGATATCCTCTCTCACCACACTTTCAATGTCATACTACAAGTCCCAGCTAATGCAATAAAAAAAGGAAATAGAAATAAAGAAAATAAAATAAAAGGTATACAGATTGGGAGGGAAGAAATAAAATCTTATTTGCAAATGATGTGATCGATTACGTAGAAAATCTAAAAGCACTGGGAAAAAGAATCTACTAGAATTAGGAAGTGATTATAGCAAGATTGTGAGATATGAGGTTAATATAAAAAAGTCAATTGCTTTTCTATATACAGTAATGAAGAATGGTCCAGCATAAAGAATTTGAAATTAAAAATATAATAAAATTTATATTAGGATCTCAAAAATGAAATACATAGGTGTAAATCTAACAAAATATATACAAGGTCCATACAAGGAAAACTATAAAATTCCAAAGAACAGAATCAAAGAAGAACTAAATAAATGAAGAGATGTTTCATATTCATCAAGAAGAAGACTCAGTATTGTTAAGATGTCAGTTCTTCCCAACTTGATCTACAGATTCAATGCAATTCCAGTCAAAATTCTAGCAAATTATATTGTGGATATTGACAAACTTATTGTGGATATTGACAAAGTTATACACAGAGGCAAAAGACCCAGAATAGTTACCACTATATTTAAGGAGGAAGACAAAGTTGGTGTACTAGCACTACCTAACTTCACAACTTACTATAAAGCTATAGTAATCAAATAATGTGGTATTAGTGAAAAAACAGACAAATAGATTAATGGAATGGAATAAAGAGTCCAGAAATAGACCCACACATATAAAGCTGACTCATCTTTTACAGAGGAGAAAAGGCAATTTAATGGAGAAAGAATAGTCTTTTTAATAGATGGTGCTGAAACAACTGAATGTCCACATGCCAAAAAATAAACGAATCTAGTCACAGACCTCACACCTTTCACAAAAAATAACTCAAAATGGATCATAGACTTAAATGTAAATAGCAAAACTATAAAACTCCTAGAAGAAAACAGGAAAAAATCGAGATGACCTTGAGTTTGGCAATGAATTTGTAGATACAACACCAAAGGCACAATCCATGAAAGAAAGAACTGATAAGCTGGATTTTAATATAATTTAAAACTTCTGCTCTGCAAAAGACACTTTCAAGGAAATGAAAAGACAAGCCACAAACTGGGAGAAAATTATTACAAAAGACATACCTGATTTAAAACTGTTATCCAAAGTATACAAAGAACTATTAAACTAAACAATAACAAAAAGAAGAACCTGATTTTCAAAATGGGCAAAAGATCTAAACAGACATATCACCAAAAGAAAAAAAAAAAAAGAAAAAACCAGATGGCAAACAAATATATAAAAAAGATACTCAACATCATACACTATAAGAGGATTGCAAATTAAAATAACACAAGAGCCAGGGGAAATGGCAGATAACATCATAGGCTATAAGGGGATTGCAAATTAATACTTTTACAAGAGTCAGAGAAGATGGCAGATAGGAGGCAGGGCTTGTTACTTGTGGAAGGTATCTGAGTTATCAGCAGCAAATCCATATGGGTCTGAAGCAACCTCCATTCTTGCCTCCTCAGAAGAAAGAATTCTGAGGGGCATAAGGCAGAAAAAGAGACTAGGACAAGTTTCAGAGCAGGAGTGGAAGTTTATTTTAAAATATTTTGGAACAGGACAAGAAAATATGCTTGGAAGACACCCAAGCAGACACCTGAAGGTCAAGTGCAGTGTTTGACTTTGATCCTAAGATATTATAGTCTGGTTCCTTTTCCCATGATTCTTCCCTTAGGGTGGGCTGCCCGCATGTACAATATCCCCCTCACACTTGAGAAGTGAGTATGTGCAGTGTGTTTAGGAAGTTGTACACATGCCCATCTAAGGCTTTCTTCCCTTTTCTGGTTAAATGCCTCTGAAAGGTCCCACTCCACCATTTTGTCTCTTAAAGTGCATACCCAGGAAGTTGCTTCTCCCTGAGCCTGCATTCAATCAACACTCTAGAGCAACAGATGTGGAGCATCAGGTAATGTCTTCTCCCTGGCACCAGCTGCCAATTTATCATTTCTCGAGAAGCAATGGGATAATTGCTGAACCATCACCTGATATTCCTAGTGGGTGAGAGAGCCCTCGCCTGCCCTATTCATGCCTGTCTAACTACCTGTAACAGGCTGATGCACAACTCCCACTTGGTCAGACAGAACAGCATGTGGAGACTCACACCATGGACTTTTGCTCCAGGAACCACTACAGGGATGTACAAGAAAGCCAGAAGAAGTCACAGATTCTTAGAAAGAAGTAGCAGACCACTGCAAATTCTGTGAGACCGACAAAAAACTATCAGTTCTCAAAGTGTGAAAGGGGGAAAATCTGTAGAACACAAATCCCCACTGGGGAACTTGGAAATTGAGATTGTGGGAGAAGGATTTAATTTACCCAGAGCTGAAACAGATTTAGCATAAAATATAAAAGTAGATGCAGCAATGTGAAGAGCCTTGCAGGGACCCTAATTCTCTGGCTTGAATCCAGAGAAGCCATTCCTGACTATATTTTTTACAGGAGGCCTTGGGGAAGGCAGTTGGCAAAATTTCTGAGGGGTCACAGGGAGAAGGTATTTTCCAACTAAACTTTGTAACAATTTTGACTGGGTGCAAAATCTTTTGAGCAGAATCCAGGGCAAACAGAAACTGCTGCAGAAAAAAGAGCAGGAATTGTGCCGAAAGTGTTGGCAGATTAGGAGGGGCAAAGCCTGAAAGCCCTGTTTCTTTTCTCAGTGGGGAAGCTTATAGGCTGGGGTTAGGTCTGAGTCCCCGCTTCCAGCTGCCTGGATATAAACCTTGTGCTGTTAGTGGGATGTGCCTGGAGAAAGACTGGGCTTGCCAACTGCCTGGGAGCTGGGTGATGCCTATCACTACTGCTTTCTCCCATTTCCCTAGCAACAGAGGCAGCCATAATTCCCCATGAAACATAACCCCATTGGCCCAAGTACCACCCATTCCCCAGAGTGGCTGCAGAAAGCCCCACCCAAGGAGAGTCTGAGTTCAAACCCACCTAACTCTGCCCCAACCTGATGGAATTTCTCTATCGGTCCTGGTAGATGATCACAAAAGACATCAACTCTTGGGAGCTTGATGACCCCATCCATCACCTGAGAAACCCAAATATTTACCCCGCAACCTTAGGGCAAGCTTATATCCCCCTCCTACTATTGCAGTTGGTGCTCTCTCAAAAGTGCCACCTCCTGGCTGGAGGCAAACCAACTCAGGACATTACAGCAGCTCATGACAGAACAATCCTGCTCCAAGGAAGGAGAAAACATCTAATTCCACTGCCTGCAACATCCAGCTAACTAGGGTCCTCAATCTGTCTATGTGACAACTTCACTCCTAGTATAACCATCATTTGAGAAAGCCAGCAAACTAAACATATATACAACCAAGGGCTCTCATAGATTCTACTCCACTGCCCTGCCATCTCCAACAGAGCAGGTGCTGGTACTCATGGCTGATAGGCCTGAATATGGATCACATCACAGGACTCTTTGCAAACATTCCCCAGCACCAGCTCAAAGCCTGGTAGCTCCACTGGGTGACTGTTGGGAGCCTTCCCGTGTGAAATCTTGCAGAGCGAGTTTCATGATATGGGAGGTAGACCCCAGACACAGAGTCTCTGGGAAGGAGGAACTCGAGATCAGATATCTGGGATGAAAGAAGAACTGGGCTAAAAGATAATGAAGGATGGACTGCTTTCACAAGAAACAATGCTGTAGCATAAACATGTCTATGAGCACCCTAAATAATCATTAACCTTTTACGAGCACAGATGGTATTTGCTATCCTACATCTTCTGATAGGTAAGGGCACATGATTTATCTACTTATTGCAACAATTATGTAGAGGAAGGTCTAGAAAATGTATATATACTAAACTGCTGAAAAATAAAGTTGTTGTTGGAGCACTGACTCCTCAACCCTCCTGACCCACTTATCTGTCTCCTTTTCTTCTTGAGCACTCCCCACTCAGGTTGGAATCCTCTTGCTGGTTGAGAGTTCCCGGCAGGTGGCTAGATGCAAAAGAGCAATACAAATCTCTACAGTCTAGCTCGCAGGAAGCCCCATGTCTATAGAAAGGAAGAGTATACCACTTCAAGGGATTACCCTGTGGGACAAGAGAAACTGAAAAGCAGCCCTGAAGTTCCAGTTTTCCTGTTGAAATAGTCTGCCCAAATGAGAAAGAATCAGAAAAGGAATACTTATAATATGACAAAACAATGTCCTATAACACCCCCAAAAGACCATGCTGGCTCCCCAGCAATGGATCCAAACCAGGAAGAAATCTCTGAACTGCCAGATAAAGAACTCAGAAGGTTGATTATTAAGCTACTCAAGGAGATACCAGAGAAAGGTAAAACCCAACTTTAAGACATTTAAAAAACAATAAAAAATATGGATGAAAAATGCTCCAGAGAAATAGATAGCATAGAGAAAAAACAATCACTACTTCTGGAAGTGAAAGACACACTTAGAGAAATGCAAAATGCACTGGAAGGTTTCAACAATAGAATTGAACAACAAGAAAAAAGAACTTCAGAGCTCAAAGACAAGGCTTTTGAAGTAACCCAATCAGACAAAGACAAAGAAAATAAATTTTTGAAAAATGAACAAAGTCTCCAAGGATTTGAGGATTATGTTAAATGGCTAAACCTAAGAATAATTGGTGTTCCTGGAAAAGAAGAGAAATCTAAAACTTTAGAAAATATATTTGCGGTAATAAGCCAAGAAAACTTCCCTACCTTGCTAGAGAGCTAGACATCCAAGTAGAAGAGGCTCAAAGAATACCTGGGAAATTCATCACAAAAAGATCATCACTTAGGCAAATAGTCATCAGGTTATCTAAAGTCAAGACAAAGGAAATAATTTTAGGAACTTTCAGGCAAAAGCATCAGGTGACCTACTAAGGAAAACCTATCAGATTAACAGCAGATTTCTCAGCAGAAACACTACAAGCCAGAAGGGATTGGGATCTTATTTTAGCCTCCTTAAACAAAATAATGGCAAGCCCAGAATATTGTATCCAGCCAAACTAAGCTTCATAAGTGAAAGGGAGATAGTCTTTTGTAAACAAACAAATGCTGAAAGAATTCACCACTACCAAGCCAGCAGTACAAAGCTGCTAAAAGGAGATTTAAATATTGGGAAAAAAAACTTGAAATACACCAAAATAGAGCCTCCTTAAAGCATAAATCTCATATGCCTTATAGGCTATAAAACAATAACACAATGAAAAAAAAATGAAGGAATTCAGGCAACAACTAGCATGATGAATAAAACAGTGCTTCATATCTCATTACTAATGTTAAATATAAATGCCTAAATGCTCCACTTAAAAGACACAGAAAGGTAAACTGAATATAAACTCACCAACCAAGTATCTGCTATCTTCAAGAAACTTGCCTAATGCATAAGGACTCACATAAACTTAAGGTGAAGGGGTGGAAAAAGATATTTATGCAACTGGACACCAAAAGTGAGCAGGAGCATCTGTGCTTATATCAGACAAAACAGGCTTTAAGGCAACAAAAGTTAAAAAAAAGCAAAGAGGGATAATAATAAAAGGATCAGTCCAACATGAAAATATTACAATCCTAAATATAAATGAACCTAACACAGGAGACCTCAATTTATAAAAAAAAAATTATTATTAGACATAGGAAATGAGACAGATGGCAACACAATAATACTGGGGGACTTCAATACTCCACTGATAGCACTAGACAGGCCATTAAGACAGAAAGTTAACAAGGAAACAGTGGACTTAAACTATACCCTAGAACAATGGACTTAACAGGTATTAATAGAACATTCTACCCAACAACTGTAGCATATACATTATTTTCATCAGCACATGGAACATTAACCAAGACAGATCATATGATAGGTGACAAAATAAATCTCAAAAAATGTAGGAAAATCAAAATTATATTAAGTACTCTCTCAGTCCACAGTGGAAATTGGAAATCAATTCCAAAAGGAATCCTCAAAACTATATAAATACATGGAAATTAAATAACATGCTCTTGAATGATCTTTGGGTCAATGATAAAATCAAGATGAAAATTTAAAAATTATTTGAACTAAAATTAAATAGGCAAGATGGGCAAATAGGAACAGCTCCAGTCTGTGGCTCCCAGCAAGATCAACACAGAAGACAAGTGATTTCTGCATTTTCAACTAAGATACCCAGCTCGTCTCAATGCATCTGGTTAGACAGTTGGTGCAGCCCACAGAGGGTGTGCAGAAGTGGGGTGGGCCATTGCCTCACCCAGGAAACTCAAGGGGTTAGGGAACTTCATCCCCTAGCCAAGCGAAGCTGTGAGGGACTGTGCCAAGAGGAATGGTGCATTCCAGCCCAGATACTATGCTTTTCCCACAGTCTTCACAACCTGCAGATCAGGAGATTTCCTCAAGTGCCTACACCACCAGGGCCCTGAGTTTCAAGCACAAAAGTGGGTGGTCCTTTGGGCAGAAGTTTTTTTTTTTCATACCTCAGTGGTGCCTGGAACACCAGCAAGACAGAACCATTCACTCTTGTGGAAAGAGGGCTGAACCCAGGAAGCCAAGTGGTCTAGTTCAGCGGTCCCACCCCCACGGAGCAAAGTAAGCTAAGATCCACTGGCTTGAAATTCTTGCTACAAGCACAGCAGTCTAAAGTTGACCTAAGACACTAGATATTGGTGGGGGAGGGGCATCTGTCATTACTGAGGCTTGAGTAAGTGGTTTTCCCTTCACAATGTAAACAAAGCCACCTGGAAGTTCAAACTGAGTGGAGCCCACCGTAGCTCAGCAAAGCCTCTGTAGCCATACTGCCTCTCTAAATTCCTCCTCTCTGAGCAGATCATCACTGAATGAAAGGCAGCAGCTCTACTCAGGGGCTTATAGATAAAACTCCCATCTCTCTGAAACAGAGCATGCGGGGGAAGGGGTGGCTGTGGGTACAGCTTCAGCAGACTTAAATGTTCCTGCCTGGCATCTCTGAAGAGATCAGAAGATCTCCCAGCAGAGCACTCAAGCTCTCCTAAGGGACAGACCACCTCCTCAAGTGGGTGTCTGACCCCTGTGCCTCCTGACTGGGAGACACCTCCCAGCCAGGGTTGACAGACACCTCATACAGGAGAGCTCCAGCTGGCATCTGGGATGAAGCTTCCAGAGGAAGGAACAGGCAGCAATCTTTGGTATTCTGCAGTCTCTGCTGGTAATACCCAGACAAACAGGGTCTGGAGTGGACCTCCAGCAAACTCCAGCAGACCTGCAGCAGAGGGGCTTGTTAGAAGGAAAACTAACAAGCAGAAAGGAATAGCATCAACAACAACAAAAAGGACATCCACACAGAAACCTCATCTAAAGGTCACCAACATCAAAGACCAAAGGTAGATAAATTCACGAAGATAAGAAAAAAACAATGCAAAAAGGCTGGAAATTCCAAAACCCAGAATGCCTCTTCTTCTCGAAAGGATCACAATTCCTTGCCAGCAAGGGAGCAAAACTGGATGGAGAATGAGTTTGATGAACTGACAGAAGTAGGCTTCAGAAGGTGGGTAATAGCAAACTCCTTCGAGCTAAAGGAGCATGTCTAACCCAATGCAAGGAAGCCAAGAACCTTGATAAAAGGTTAGAGGAATTGCTAATTAAAATAAGCAGTTTAGAGAAGAACATAAATGACCTGATGTAACTGAAAAACAGCACAAGAACTTCATGAAGTATACACAAGTATCAATAGCCGAATTGATCAAGCAGAAGAAAAGATATTAGAGATTGAAGATCAGATAAATAAAATAAAGCTTGAAGACAAGATTAGAGAAAAAAGAATGAAAAGGAATGAACAAAGCCTCCAAGAAATATGGGACTATGTGAAAATCCCAAATCTATGTTTGATTTGTATATCTGAAAGTGATGGGAAGAATGGCACCAAGTTGAAAAACACTCTTCAGTATATTATCCGGGAGGACTTCCCCAACCTGGCAAGACAGGCCAACATTCAAATTCAGGAAATACAAAGAATGCCACAAACATACTCCTCAAGAACAACAAGACACATAATTGTCAGATTCACCAAGGATGAAATGAAGAAAAGAATGCTAAGGGCAGCCAGAGGAAAAGGTTGGGTTACCAACAAAGAGAAGCCCAACAGACTAACAGTGGATGTCTCTGCAGAAACCTTACAAGCCAGAAATAAAATCTAATTAAAGAGCTTCTGCACAGCAAAAGAAACTATCATCAGAGTGAACAGGCAACTTACAGAATGGGAGAAAATTTTTGCAATCTATTCAACTGACAAAGGGCTAACATCCAGAATCTACAAAGAACTTAAACAAATTTACAAGAAAAAACAAACAACCCCATCAAAAAGTGGGCAAAGGATATGAATAGACAATTCTCAAAGAAGATGTTTATACAGCCAACAAACATATGAAAAAAAGCTCATAATTACTAGTCATTAGATAAATGCAAATCAAAACCACAATGAGATACCATCTTACACCAGTTAGAATGGTGATCATTAAAAAGTCAGGAAACAACAGATTCTGGAAAGCATGTGGAGAAATAGAAATGCTATTACACTGTTAGTGGGAGTGTCAGGGTGTAGGGGCTAGGGGAGGGATAGCATTATGAAAAATACCTAATGTAGATGACGAGTTGATGGGTGGAGCAAACCACAATGGTACGTGTATACCTATGTAACAAACCTGCACATTCTGTAAATGTATCCCAGAACTTAAAGTATAATTAAAAAAAGAAAAAGAAAAATACTTTAAAAATTATTTGAACTGAACAATAATAGTGACAAACTTATTAAAACCTCTGGAACCCAGCAAAAGTAGTGCTGAGAGAGAAGTTTATAGCATTAAATGTCTAATCACAACGTCTGAAAGAGTGCAAATAGACTATCTAAGGTGACATGTCAAGGAACTAGAGAAACAAGAACAAACCAAACCCACACCCAGCAGAAGAAAAAAAATAACCGTGACCAGAGCAGAACTTCAAACAACAACAGCAACAAAAATACAAAAGCTAAGTGAAACAAAAAGCTGGTTATCTGAAAAGATAAACAAAATTGATAGACCATTAGCAAGATTAACCAATAAAAGAAAATATTCAAATAAGTTCAGTTAGAAACAAAATGAGAGATATTACAACCAATATCACAAAAATACAAAAGATCATTCAAGGCTACTATGAATGCCTTTATACACACAAACTAGATCTGGAGGAGACAGATAAATTCCTGGAAACATTCAATCCTCCTAGATTAAATCAGGAAGAAACAGAAACTCTGAAGAGACCAATAACAAGTAAGCAAACTGAAACAATAAAAATTGCCAACAACAACAACAATAACAAAAGTCCAAAACCAGATGGTTTCACAGCTGAATCCTGTCAGGTATTCAAAAAAGAATTGGTAGCAATCTTACTGAAACTATCCCAAAAGATAAAGAAGAAGGAAATCCTTTAAACCAGTATCACCCTAATAACAAAACCAGGAAATGACATAACAAAGAAAACTACAGACCAATATGCCTGATGAACATAGATGCAAAAATCCTCAAGAAAATACTAGCTAATCAACTCCAACAGCATATCAAGAAGATAATACACCATGATCAAGTGGGTTTTATACCAAGGATGCAGGGATGGTTTAACATAGGCAAGTCAGTAAAGGTGATATATCACATAAACAGAATTAAAAACAAAAATCATATGATCATCTCAATAGATGCAGAAAAAGCATTTGACAATATTCAGCATCTCTTATGAGGAATACCCTCAGCAAAATCAGGGTAGAACGGACATATTTCAAGGTTATACAAGCCATCTATGACAAACCCACAGCCAACATTATATTGAATGGGGAAAAGTTGAAATCATTCACCCTGAGAACTGGATGAAAATGAGGATGCCCACTTTCATCACTTCTATTCAACATATAACTGGAAGTCCAAGCCACAGCAATCGGACAAGAGAAAGAATAAAGGGCATCCAAATCAGTAAAGAGGAAATCAAGCTGTCACTGCTCACTGATGATATAATCGTATACCTAGAAAACCCTAAAGACTCATCCACAAAGCTCTTAGATCTGATAAATGAATTTCATAACATTTCAGGATAAAGAATCAAGGTATACAAATCAGTAGCACTTCTATACACCAACAAAGATCAAACAGAGAATCAAATCAGGAACTCAACCCCTTTTACAACAGCTGGAAAACAAATAAAATGCTTAGGAATATACCTAACTAAGGAAGTGAAAGGTATCTACAAGGAAAAGTACAAAACACTGCTGAAAGAAATCATAGATAACACAAACAAATGGAAATACATCCTATACTCATGGATGGGTAGAATCAACACTGTGGAAATGACCATACTGTCAAACGCAATCTACAAATTCAATGCAATTCCCCTCAAAATACCATTATCATTCTTCACAAAGCTAGAAAAAAAAAAAACTCTAAAATTCATATGGAACCAAAAAAGAGCCCACATAGCCAAAGCAAGACTAAGCAAAACGAATAAATCTGGAGGCATCACATTACCTAACTTCAAACTATACTAAATTAATACAGTTACCAAAACAGCATGGTACTGGTATAAAAATAGGCATGTAAACCAATGGAACAGAATAGGGAACCCAGAAATAAAGTCAAACACTTACAGTCAACTGATCTTTGACAAAGTTAACAAAAACAGAAAGTGGGAAAAAGCTACTCTATTCATCAATGGTACTGGGATAATTGGCAAGCCACATGTACAGGAATGAAGCTGGATCCTCATCTCTCACCTTATACAAAAATTAATTCAAGATGGATCAAAGACTTGAACCTAAGACCTGAAACAATACAAATTCTCGAAGATAACATCAGAACAACTCTTTTAGACATTGGCTTAGGCAAAGACTTCATAACCAAGAACCCAAAAGCAAATGCAACAAAAGCAAAGAAAATAGATGGGACCCAATTAAGCTTAAGTTTCTGTACAGCAAAATAAATAATCAGCAGAGTAAACAGACAACCCACAGAGTGGGAGAAAATATTTGTAAACTATGCATCTAATGAAAGACTACTATCCATAATCTACAAAGAGCTCAAAGAAATCATCAAGAAAAAAGCAAATATTCTCATCAAAAAGTGAGCAAAAATATGAATAGACAATTCTCAAAAGAAGATATACAAATGGTGAACAGACATATGAAAAAATGCTCAACATCAGTAACTAACAGGGGAAATGCAATAAAAAACAATGAGATACCATCTTACTCTGCAAGAAAGGCCATAATTAAAAATAAAAAATAAAAAAAAATAGATGTTGATGTGGATGTTGTGAAAGGGAACACTTTTACACTATTGGTGGGAATGTAACCT
Source organism: Plecturocebus donacophilus (assembly GCA_004027715.1). Taxonomy (NCBI): domain Eukaryota; kingdom Metazoa; phylum Chordata; class Mammalia; order Primates; family Pitheciidae; genus Plecturocebus; species Plecturocebus donacophilus. Next base: position 42,376 of record PVKP010010696.1, on the reverse strand, counting down.
AGAACAACCTATATGGAAAACAGCATGGAGATTCCTTAAAGAATTAAAAGATCAATAAAATACTGGCAAACAGTATCCAACAGCACTTCAGAAAGCTTACCAACCACGATCAAGTAGGCTTCATCCTGGGGAATGCAAGGCTGGTTCAACATACACAAATCTATAAACATAATCCACCACATAAACAGAACCAAAGACAAAAATCACATGATTAGCTCAATAGATGCAGAGAAGGTCTTTGAAAAAATTCAACAGCCCTTTATGGTAAAAACTCTCAATAAAATAGGTATCAGTGGAACATATCTCAAAATAATAAAAACTATTTATGATGAACCCACAGCCAATATCATACTGAACAGGCAAAAACTACAAGCATTCCCTTTAAAAACTGGCACTAGACAATGAGGCCCTCTCTCACCACTCCTATTCAATATAGTATTGGAAATTCTAGCCAGAGCACTTGGGCAAGAAAAAGAAATAAAGGCCATTCAATTAGAAAAGAGGAAGTCAAATTGTCCCTATTTGCAGATGACATGATCATCTATTTAGAAGACCCCATCATCTAAGCCCAAAACCTCCTGAAGCTGATAAGCAATTTTGGCAAAGTCTCAGGATACAAAATCAATGTGCAGAAATCACAAGCATTCCTATACACCAATAACAGACTTAAAGAGAGCCAAATCATGAGTGAACTACCATTTACAATTGCTACGAAGAGAATAAAATACCTAGGAATACAACTAACAAAGGATGTAAAAGATCTCTTCAAGGAGAACTACAAACCACTGCTCAAGGAAATAAGAGAGGATACAAACAGATGGAAAAACATTCCATGCTCATGGTTAGGAAGAATCAATATTGTGAAAATGGCCATACTGTCCAAAGTAATTTATAGATTCAATGCTATCCTCATCAAGTTACCAATGACCTTCTTCACAGAACTGGAAAAAACCACTTTAAACTTCATATGGAACTAAAAGAGAGCCCACATAGCCAAGACAATCCTAAGCAAAAAGAACAAAGCTGGAGACATCACTCTACTTGACTTCAAACTATCCTACAAGGCTACAGTAATCAAAACAGCATGGTACTGGTACCAAAACAGAGATATAGACCAATGGAACAGAACAGAGGTATCAGAAGCAATGCCTCACATCTACAACCATCTGATCTTTGACAAACTGTACAAAACAAGCAATGGGGAAAGGATTCCCTGTTTAATAAATGGTGTTGGGAAAACTGGCTAGCCAAATGCAGGAAGCTGAAACTGTACCCCTTCCTTACATCTTACACAAAAATTAACTCCAGATGGATTAAAGATTTAAACGTAAGACCTAACACCATAAAAACCCTAGAAGAAAACCTAGGCAGTACCCTTCAGGACACAGGTACAGGCAAGGACTTCATGACTAAAACACCAAAAGCATTGGCAACAAAAGCCAAGATAGACAAATGGGATATAATTAAACTCCAGAGCTTCTGCACAGCAAAAGAAACAATCATTAGAGTAAACTGGCAACCAACAGAATGCGAAAAAATTTTTTGCAATCTACCCATCCGACAAAGGACTAATATGTAGAATCTACAAAGAACTAAAGAAGATTTACAAGAAAAAAAAACCCATTCAAAAGTGAGCAAAGGATATGAACAGACACTTTTCTAAAGAAGAGGCTTATGTGGCCAACAAACATATGAAAAAATGCTCATCATCACTGATCATTAGGGAAATGCAAATGAAAACCACATTGAGATACCATCTCATGCCAGTTAGAATGGTGATAATTTAAAAATCTGGAGACAACAGATGCTGGAGAGGATGTAGAGAAAAAGGAACACTTTTACACTATTGGTTGGAGTGTAATTTAGTTCAACCATTATGGAAGATAGTGTGTCAATTCCTCAAGGATCTAGAAATAGAAATTCCATTTGACCCAGCAATCCCATTACTGGATATATACCCAAAGGATTATAACTCATTCTATTATAAAGACACATATGCACACATATGTTCATTGTAGCACTGTTTATGATAGCAAAGACCTGGAACGAACCCAAATGTCTATCAATGACTGGATCAATAGACTGGACAAAGAAAAGGTGGCACATATACACCATAAAATACTATGCAGCCATAAAAAAACAACAAGTTTGTGTCCTTTGTAGAGACATGGATTAATCTAGAAACATCCTTCTCAGCAAACTGACACAAGAACGGAAAACCAAACACTCCATGTTTTCATTCATAGGCGGGTGATGAACAATGAGAACACTTGGGCACAGGGAAGAGAACAACACTCACTGGGCTAGGTTGGGGGGTGGAGAGCAGGAGAAGGGAGGGACAGCAGGGGGCGGGGAGTATGGGAAGGGATAACACCTGGAGAAATGCCTGATGTAGGCAACAGTGGCTGGGGGTGCGTGCAGATGGAGACAGCAAACCACCGTGGCATGTATGTAACTATGCAACAATCCTGTAGGATGCAGGGTGTGCACATGTACCCCAGAGCCCAAAGTATAATTTTTTTAAAAAAAGTAGATCTATCATTTGATCCAGTAATCCCACTACTGGACATCTACCCAGAGGAAAAGACATCATTAAAAGAAAAAGACACTTGCACACACGTATTTATAGACCACAATTCGCAACTGCAAAAACATAGAACCAGCCTAAATGCCCATCAACCAATGAGTAAAGAAAATGTTATATATATATATATATATATATATATATATATGTTTGATATGTGTGCGCCCTCGTGCACACACACACACACCATGAAATACTACTCAGCCATAAAAAGGAACAAAATAATGGCATTCATAGCAACCTGGATCGAATTCAAGACCATTATTCTTCTAAGTGAATTAACTCAGCAATGGAAAACCAAACATTTTATGTTTTCACGTATAAGCAGGAGCTAAGATATGAGGACACAAAGACATACAAATGATATCATGGATTTTTGGCACTCGGGGAATTGTGTTGGGGGGATGAGGGATAAAAAACTACAAACTGGGTACAGTATACACTGGTCAGGTGATGGGTGCACCACAATCTCAGAAATCACCACTAAAGAACTTTGCCATGCAACCAAACACAGCCTGCTCCCGCAAAATTACTAAGATAACAACAACAACACCAACAACAACAACAAACTACGTATCTATTATAATGGCTAAAATTAAAAACTCCAAGAACACGAAATGCTGACAAGGATATGGACTAATGGGAACTTTGATTCATTCCTGGTGTGAATGCAAAATGGAAAGTCACTTAGAATACAGTTTAGCAGTTTTTTAAAAAACGGAACATATTCTTACCAATGACCCAGAAGTCATGCTCCTTGGTATTTACCCAAATTAGTTGAAAACTTATGTCTAGCTAACATACATGGATATTTATAGGAGCTTTATTTGTGCAGGATGAGAATCTTGTATCTGAAATGCTTGGAACCAAAAGTATTTCAGATTTTGAATGTTTCAGATTTTGGAATATTTGCATATACACAATGAAATATCTTGGGGATGGGGCCCAAGTCGCAACATGACATTTCTTTATGTTTAACGTATACCTTATACATATAGCCTGAAGGTAACTGATAGAATACTTTTAATAATTTTGTGCATGAAACAGTTTGTGTACATTGAGCCATCAGAAAGCAAATGTATCACTATCTCAGCACTTGTGTGGACAATCTGTGGCTGTTTGGCATCACCATCATTCCTGACTCTGAATTTATAGCTACCAATAACCAATCACTTTCTCATATTTATTCACATATAAGTACTTAACAGTAAAAAATATGACATATCATTAATATTGTGAAAAAATAATGTGTTCAGGGTAACTAAGCAGCATAGTAGCATCACTAGAATACCTGTATCAGCTGTTAAGCAACAGCAGAAACTAACAATGGCACATGAGGTCAGGTGTAGAATTTTCCACTTGTGGCATCATCTTGGTGAAGTTTTGGATTTTGGAGCATTTTGGATTTCAACTTTTATGATTAGGGATGCTTAGCCTATAATTAACAAAACTTGGAAATAACCAAGATGTCCTTCAGTAGGTGAATAGTTTAATAAACTGTGATATATCCAGACAACGAAATGTATTCAGCAGAAAGAAGAAATATGCTGTCTAGCTATGAAAAGAGACAAAATAACTTTAAATGCATATTGATATGTGAAATAAGCCAATAGGAAAAGGCCAACATTCTGTATGATTCTATATATGTCACATTCTGAAAAAGGCTAATACAAACTACCAGTCTTATGAAAGATTGAACCATAGAAATGCGTAATACATAGACAAAAGAAATAATCCATGTCTGCCAAGAAAAGGGCCTGAAATGTCTAAGTTGCAGGAAAGGATATTGGGAGAAGAATAAACTAGTTTCGATGAGTGATTATTTATGGGAAAGTTGGGAACAGGCAGAAGTCAATAGTGACCTCAAGGTCTCCTATTGGTGGCACAGAAAAAAAAAGGGTCATATGTCCCTCAGAACCAGGACAAGTTACAGGAGGACAATAAGTTTTTGACAGAAGATGGTGAGTTAGGTTTATCCAGGCTACATTTTAGTTTCCAAGTAGAAACATCCAGTGAATAAGTTTGAATGTGTGACAGACACCCAGAAGAGAAATTGAGATACAAAGTTGAAAGCCATCTGCTTTAAACTGATAGAAGACAAAAGCACCAATGAGATCCAGAGGCATAGAGCAGAGAGAAAAGCAAAGGGCAGAGAATGGACATCTCTGTGGCTGAATCTCTGCCTGAAGTGCTCAAGCTCCTCTGTAGAACAAAGTCACTGGGCATCCATCATTCCAAACTCTGCCTTTGAAATCCTCCTCCTTCAATGTAAATCTAAGGTAATTAATCAAATGAGACAAAAACCTCCAGAGATTTGCTCTTCTTTTGTACTAACCATCATTCCTCTCCAGGCCCCTCTCCAGAATCCTCACTGCATCATTTCATAAGCCTTTTGGGAACTTTTACTAGCTGTCACCTTCAGTAAATACCTGCCAAGAAAAGTTTTCAAGTGTGTGATATCTAACAAGCTGGACACTTAAAGCAGTTATTGAAATAGGGCTTGCAGACATGACAGCTAGTGCTAACAGTCCAGAACTACACAGGTGAACATTTCAAAGCTCTTAACAAGATTTGTTTTCTTTCTAATTCCTGGATCACTGACCTCATTAGCTCCTTGGCTCTTATTCCCATGTGAGCTCAATTCCTCCCTGCCCATTGTCAGAGTCAACAATAGTCTTGTGCTCTGTGGTCCAATTGCATCTCAAGTGTTCTGTCACGGATACATTTATCTACATGACCCTTAACATTTCAAGGACAATGGGTGTCCAAAACTGATCACTCAAGAGAGAAGTTTGGACTTTTTCTTGTTCTTTATAACTTTGATAATTTGTGGTCATTTTTTGAGCAAACGAGGCTTTTGGGCTTTTGTTTGATAAGGGCATTTTGGCCTCTGCTCTCAGCCAAAGAATGAAGCAAGTCATTTCATGCATATACTTCATTGCCCCAGGGTCAGGCTCACATCTGCTACAGGCAGGTCTTGGCGCCAGCTGCCTATGCTTCCTGAGAGAAGAAGGGCGTAGGGAAAGGGTTGTTCAGATGCATTGAAATCAGTCATCTTTTCCTTATACTCAACACAGCATCCACATGGGTGCCTCAGTTCAACCTAGGCCAAGTTTGAACTTAAGAAACTCTCCTGGGCACAGAAATAAACACCAGCTCCCAATGTACCCCTAGTGACACCCCTATCTCTAAGATGCTTTTTGACAACTAGAAAGAGTCCTAACAAGCGATTTAAAAGCATCCTATGAACTGTGATCTTTATTTTAAGTGATTCAGAGCCCTTTTCCACTTTTCAAACATCAACTCATTATGTAAGCACATTTAATACCTTCTTGTGTATAGAGCTGTGCTGGGCATTTTACAAAGCTAATTAAACAGGCATTTATGATTTAAGGAAGACAGTGTCAGTGAGGACAGAGGAACCAATTCAGGACATAAGGAAAATGAAACGAATACCACATGGCTGTGCTGATAAAATACAAGACCAAATGTGTTATTGGGTGTCTACTGGCAGCAACAGGACCATCCAGCTGGCCTGGGAAATTCCAAAGCTTCTAAAGTAAGTTTATTAAAGTTCATTGTGACTATTATTTATCTTTTCCATCCTGTGTATTCATTAGTAGGAGCTAGCGATGCCCAACAAAGTGGATCACTGACAATGTATTTCTGTCCTTCCATTCTGCAGACAGAAGTTCACAAAAGTAGACAGACACCCTGAAGGCAGGCCTCTGGCCCTTCCTTATCTCACCCTTCTCAGTCCAAGTTCTGTATGTCTTTGCTTGCTCAGCTTTAGTCTAGTCTGATCATTACAACTTGGGATCCATTCTTTCTTCTCTAGATTTCCTTCTCAGAACCATCTGTTCACCCACAGAAGACAAAACCCAAGTTTGTCCGTCTTAATCCCAATAATGCACCTATTTCAGACAGTCAAGCAAATGTGCACACGAGCTAAAATCAATGAAAGGACCAGAGTCACTAGGGTCACCATTTAATATTGAGGTCTCAAGTTTCCCAAAGAAGTAAGAATCATTTGGAGTTTGAACAACATTGCAAAGTAGGTAGGAAAAATATGCATTCGATCTAGGGCCTGGCAAAAAGTTTTAAAACAGAATGTAAAGTTCTTGTTATGCCTTGTAAGAAAGCACAGCTACATTTTTTATTAACAATGGTCAGTTCTGTTGTGAGGGCATTGGTTATATTAAACTATTGGACAGAAGGCATATCTGAAATGGTTCTAGGAATGACCCAGCAGGGCCAGGAAAAGACCTAAGCTCTCAGATGGTAACAAAGCACCAGGAGGCCCTGTGGCCATCAACTCAATGTCTTCTGTGGCTAGTGTGAATACACCCACTGTAGAGTCAGCATGGTCCCTTCAGATTCAGCCCTATTGTTCTGTCTGAAACTGAACTCCTTTCTTACACCTTATACAAAAATTAACTCAAGATGGATTAAAGACTTAAACATAAGACCTAAAACCACAAAAATCCTAGAAGAAAACCTAGGCAATACCATTCAGGACATAGGCATGGGCAAGGACTTCATGACTAAAACACCAAAAACAATGGCAACAAGAGCCAAAATTGACAAATAGGATCTAATTTAACTAAAGCGGTTGTGCACAGCAAAAGAAACTATCATCAGAGTGAACAGGCAACCTACAGAATGGGAGAAAATTGTTGCCATCTATCCATCTGACAAAGGGCTAATATCCAGAAGCTACAAGAAACGTAAACAAATTCACAAGAAACAAACAAGCAACCCCATCAAAAAGTGGGCAAAGGATATGAACACTTCTCAAAAGAAGACATTTATGTGGCCAACAAATATATGAAAAAAAGCTCATCATCATTGGTCATTAGAGAAAGGCAAATCAAAACCACAATGAGATACCATCTCATGCCAGTTAGAATGTCGATACTAAAAAGTCAGGAAACAACAGATGCTAGAGAGGATGTGGAGAAATAGGAATGCTTTTACACTATTGGTGGGAGTGTAATTTAGTTCAACCATTGTGGAAGACAGTGTGGTGATTTCTCAAGGATCTAGACCCAGAAATACTATTTGACCCAGCAATCCCATTACTGAGTATATACCCAAAAGATTATAAATCATTCTACTATAAAGACACATGTACACATATGTTTATTGAAGCACTATTCACAGTAGCAAAGACTTGAAATCAACCCAAATGCCCATCAATGATAGACTGGGTAAAGAAAATATGGCACATATACACCATGGAATATTATGCAGCCATAAAAAAGGATGAGTTCATGTCCTTTACAGGGACATAGATGAAGCTGGAAACCATCATTCTCAGCAAACTAACACAGGAACAGAAAACCAAACACTGCATGTTCTCACTCATAAGTGGGCATTGAACAATGAGAACACATGGACACAGGGAGGGGAATATCATATACCAGGGCCTGTAGGGGGGTGGGGACCAGGGGGAGGGATAGCATTAGGAGAAATACCTAATGTAGATGATGGGTTCATGGGTGCAGCAAACCACCAGGGCATGTAGATACCTATGTAACAAACCGGCATGTTCTGCATGTGTATCCCAGAACTTAAAGTATGATAAAAAATAATTTTACAAAAAAGAAGTAGACTGTGGATATAAGGGAAACACAAAGGGCAGGGGTTTAACTCTGTCAAAAGTAAAGCTCATTGATGGTTTCACAGAGAAATGATTCCAAGATGAGTCTTTAGATACATATATTCTAAAAGTCAAATGTAAAATAAATTTTATGTTTTATAAATAGGGTAAAACCTGCAGAAATGCTTTTTTTTACTCCCAATTCAAAAATTGCACTCTAGCTGTTCTAGGAATGTAACAAAAAATAATATTATTTTACCATGTGGCAAATTTTCAGTCTGCTTCTTTTTTGTACAATTATTTTTTATTATACTTTAAGTTCTGGGATACATGTGCAGAACATACAGGTTTGTTACATAGGCATCCATGTGCCCTGGTGGTTTGCTGCACCCATCAACTCATCTTCTAATTAGGTATTTCTCCTAATGCTATCCCTCCCCCAGCAACCCCCATGACAATAATAGCAGTGACAATTAAAATGAAAACACAGAATGGTCTGAATTACTAAAAACTTCCTGACATCTGAGTATATATATATTTTAGGTTTATCTGGAGGAATTGTGGAGCTGAAGTTAGTCCTTATTTTCCACTAGCCTTACTACCCATGCCTAATTGTAACATGCAGACAGAATGACATGAGTTTGAGTGATTGAGTGAAACCAGACACATTGAACTTCCCAGGGCTAGTAATTAATACCTTGTCAAATACAAAGATGGTGGTGCACTCAAGAGGAAAAGCCTGGGAGTAATTATATAGTGGCCAGGTTAGGGCTCAGTAAGTGACACTGACTTATTGGCCCTGAGCTTCTGACACTGCCTGTCAAGATCAATTTATAACAGAAATGACTCATCTACCCTTCTCATTCTAAGATCAAGTGTGTGTCCTCTGCTCAAGGGAGTCTAACTTTCTTTGGCAGACTGACAGAGTCAAAGTTTAATTAACATGATGATAAATCACATGGAAGCCATCGCCTATTACCCAATTCTCAGATAACCCATTCCATGTCCTATGCTGTCTTTTGCCTAGTCCCTGTGCCTTTATAGAGGATCAATACAAGGACTATCCTGAACTAAATTACAGCATTTCTTTAAATAAAAACAAAATAAAACAAAAAATTTATACCTTTTCAAAAAAACAAAACATAGGAAAGAAGAAAAGGAAGGAAGGAAGGGAGGGAGGGAGGGAGGGAGGGGAGAGAAACTATGTTGAGTATCTTTAAGATACAACTAGGCTCTTTCTCTTACAGAGCTGTGTGTATTTTTCAGAAGTCTGCTTGATACAACCAAAAATCCAGGCCACTAAGTAGAATCTTATTTGGACAGAATTGTCCAGGCTGGGAGTACCTACAGCTGTATTAAAAAGGTATTTTTTCAAAATGACTAGGGTATCTGTGGAGACTCCATGCCAGTGTTAGACAAGAAATTGCAATCCAGCAATGTTACAAACTTTAGAAAAACCGAAATTTTATGTGACCAATGTGTACATCCTTTTTTCACTGTGGTCCGGCTGGAAGACCTGAGATCAGTTGTTTAACCTCTTTAAGCTTCAGTTTCTCATCTTTAAAATAGGAAATTAAATGGCATTATGTATATAAAATTCTCACTATAGTGCTTGGCAAATATTACTCAATAAAAGCTTAGTTTTTATTACCACCATCACTAGAATGGAGGGACTTGAGAGAAGAGAACAGGAGAACAAGAGAGAACCCATACTCGAAAGCTAAGGGCTATAGTCTAAACTTATCCAACTAGGAAATCCAATGGTTTAAAAATGTATCTTTTATTTTATTCAGACCAAATAGATTTATATCTCATATAATGTTAAGATGAATTGTGTTTTTCAGAAACTTAATTATGTATTCTAAACCTTCACAAATTGCATTAAATAAGGTGTTTATAATACTTACTGGATGGAGTTACAGTTTATATTTTGGTATTCAAAATATCATTTGTGACTTGATTTTACTGGGCTTTCTGTGTGCTGCTACTTTTTAAAAGGTAAACAAATTGATACCTTATATAACAAAGCTAAGCTTATACAAAACACCTGTCTTCAAATGCAGGATGAGACTTAATTCAATTTTGGCCAGGTAGCATCTTGTCAGTAAATTCTGCCTAAAATGTAATGCAGAAATAATGGCATAAGGTCCTGTCATTGACATGGATGTTTAAAGTAGTGTTTGAAGTCAATCAAGATCTCAGAAACTTTAGTTAAAACAGTAATTTCCATGGCTATAACATTACTGAGGTTTGAAAATGTTTGTACAGGCTAAGGAATGGGAAGTATTCATCAAAATTAGAGAAACCATACCAAGTTTGGGCACTGAAGATGGTCACCAAACAGTGGCAGCAATAAATCTTCTCTTACCTCCTTATGTGGTCTCAAACACCTGAAATCGGGATGGGAAAGTACTGGGTGTTTAGGACTGCCCCTTCTTCTGCATAAAAACATAATTTAAAAGAATCACCACTCTCTCCGTACCATCTCATGGCCTCCATGTCTCCAACATTTGGGAAGTGGTGATGACGGGAGGAACTCAGGAGGTCACTCTGTGTAAACGTTGGAAATAGAGGCTTTTGAATAAAACTCTTCAAAAGGGGATTTCAAAAGTTGTGCTACTTTAATGTTTATGACTAGAATCTGGAGCACCATAAAGCTAATGGAAGGTTCACTCTTGGCATAGGATTGTCCAGGCAAAATGGAGGAAGTAACTCCAGACAGTTTGGTTTACAATCAGCCAAGTCACTGTCATCACAGCCACTGTCCTCATAGCTGCCACTATCCTGTGGCTGAAAAGCATAAGCCCAGGGGCTCAGTGTGCATCCACAGAGGCTACATCAGTCAGATCTCTCAGCTGCAGATGAGGAGGACCCTAGCATCACAGGCAGAAAGGGCAGTTGCATTTGATAATACTCCCCAAGGTAAGAACAGAAATAAATGTCTACTAAAGTGCAGAATCTAAAGCCTGCCCAGTTCCATTAGTGAAGAGGAAGGTTTTTAAAGGTAACCTAATTTTAGCATCTCACTTAATTCTCTCCCAGAAATGTTCCTGCTCCTACCATGGGCCCCGCATGGAATTTACACTGGCAAAGAAACCAAGGGCTTTGGATTCTGTCCCTGGTTCTTACTCTACACCATTTTCTCTACACTTAAAAAAGGCACTTAACTAAGCTGTGATTCAGTTTCCATTTATGGGTATAACATTGATTCATTGACAATCATTAGAAAAAAGCATCCAGTCCAATGAATTACTCAAATTAACTCTCAAATTCCATCTTGCTTCCCAAGTCCTCCATTTAATCTAAAATGACCTAATAAGAAAACCGAGATCATATTATGCTGTCCTATAATACACTTTAAAATACTCAACATACATAGTGTGATATCATGTCTATATTACTTAGAATGAGCTTCACTCAGGCACTAATCAAGAATGGACAAATCAGATGGTCTTCTGGCATTCCAGTCAGGAAATCTGTTCCCCAAAACAGCTACCGTAATAACTTGAATAATTCACATCTCAGTAAATAACCAACACTCTGTTATTAGCTTAATGAATATCAGCAATGGGTTTTCAATGATTAAAAATAGTGACCTGGTGAGTAGCATGATAAATTTTAGACCCAGCTCTTATTGATTACATTAAAGGTATATAGGTATGGGTTGGTTTAAGGCATTTTGGTGACACTCAACTCCTAATGAACAGGGGATAAAATCCAGTGAGATCTATGCTTTCATCTTCAAGGATGACACCCTACTAGCTGGTGCTGTGTTCAGCCATTAATTTAGAAGGCTTTCTAGTTGCCTGATACTGCCTATAAAAGGATGGATTCCTGCGGCTGGAATATGGTTGGTTGTCTCCAATAAACTCCGCATATAAGACAGGGGTTAGAAAATGCCAGCGGACAGACAGAAAGGATTTCATTGGGATTACACAGCTGGTTGTATGTGCAATTTTATGCTTGCTTTATAACTATATTTGTTTAAAAAATCTGTATGTGTGGCAGAATTTGATCTGAGACCTGCTATTGTAAATAAGTGATACTGCAGTTACGAGGCGGTGTTTACCCTTATTGATTTCAACTTTCTCCAGCGGCTTCCTTTATCTACCAAAAATAACCAGAGTTTCTGTATGACCAATTGGCTTACCACACACAGCTAGTAAGATTGGTGTAAGTAAAATTGCTTATTAAAAAAAACTCCATTCTCATCAGGCTAGCCCAGAATTTGATTTAATAACCAAGCATTTAACTGTTCTTTGTATTACAGTATCAATTCAAATAAAAGTTTATCTTAGGTATCATTCAGGAGTATGTTACACTTGCTGCTGCTTCTCCCCTCATCTCATTTTTGCTTTGAAAAAGACTCAATAAATATTTACTCGACAACTACTAAGTTCAAGGTACTATGCTGGGCACTAAAAGGGTACAATGAGATACGACTTGAGGTTTGTGAGCTTCAGGAACTTTCATGAAATGATGGAGTAAACTGGAAGTTAAACTGGACTAGAAGTTGGGCAATCCAGGATCTAGTCTGGATTAGCCCAGTAGTACTTCTTTGGGCAAGTCAGCCTGTCTCTCTGAGCCTCATCACTTTGTGTAAAGGGGAGGGCCCTCTAGTTTCTTCCATTTTACCCATATATGATTCTATTATCAAAAGTCGTGAACTTATTCCTGCTGTGCATGAACTTGCCCTGCTGTATGTACTAGTTCTTAGGATTACAAAGATAAAAAATATATGGTTCCTCCCCTAAGCAGGTCATACAATGTGAGAAAAACAAAGTAGAAATAATCACAATAATAGTATATTTTTAAAGTTTATAAATATTATGATCATTGAGATCATAATATTTCATTGAGAAATATCCAAGGAGCTTAAACCAATGCTGGTGCTTTTCCCCTCACAATAGGTGAATGGCATAAGTCATATCATCTAAGACTATAGGAGAGGCAAAACCCATCAGAGTTGGGCTGAGTAATTTTGACTCAAGCTATAAAGTTGGACATCGATGTCACTCACTGTTCATCAAGTATCACCTAAGGAATATAAAAAGACTTAGTTCAAGCACATATGCCCTGCTATTTTTCCTGGAACTTCTGTCATCAAGATCAGTCTGAGGCAGCATAACCATAAACCTTTGATAATTTTACCTGAAAAGGATAATTATTCACTAAGTCATTTTTATATCATGATAGATAACCTTATCAAATATGTGATAGGTAAGATTTATCAACCTAAAAAAAAGATAAACATCTTTTTAGCTCTTCTTTTCCAATTACCTCCAGCAAGATGTCCCACAAGACCCTCCAGGTGAACATTTTAAAATCCAAGTCATCATCTCCACCAAACTCACCTTTCCACCCCAACCACCTCAAACCAACCTTCTCCACCCAATTTCTCCCTCACTAGTAATGTTGCCATTTTTCTGTCAGTCAGTCATATAAGCCTAAAATCTTAAAGCTAACTTTGATCCCTTTTTTTGGTCTCCGCTGCTCAAGCTCTGGCATACACTCTGGCATATCTCCCTTTCTCCCTTTTTAAATTGTGCTAAAATATGAATAATATAAAATGTATCATCTTAACCACTACAAGTATACAATTCACTATTGTTAAGTACAGGGACATTGTTGTGCAACCCATCTCCAAAACCATTTTCATGATGTAAAACTCTAGACCCTTTAAACAACTCCCCATTTTGTCCTTACCCTAGGCTGTCAACCCCCATTCTATGTTCTGCCTCTATGAATTTGACTATTCTATAGGTACCTCATGTCAATGAATAACACAGTATTTGTCTTTTTCTGACTAGCTTATCATAATGTCCTCAAGGTTCCTCCAAGTTGTAGCATGTGTTAGAGTTTTCTTCCTCTTAAAGCTGAAAAAATATTTTATTGTATGTATACACCACATTTTCTTTATCCATTTATCTATCAATGGACATCTGGGTTGCTTCTACCTTTGGGCTACTGTGAATAATGCTGATGTGAACATGTGAATATAAATATTTCTTAGAAACTCTGCTTTCAGTTCTTTTGGGTATATATCCAGAAGGAGAATTGCCAAATCATATAGTATCTCTATTTTTAATTTTTTTAGGGACACCATACTATTTTTCATAGTCTACCAAGCCCTTCCCTCCTTCCTTTACCCATGTCCTGTGCCTTACCAGCCACATTAGCTCCACCTGTTGAAATACTCTTAAACCTCTTAGAAACAATTTCACTTGGTACTGGCATTGCATAGTCAAAATGCTTCCTACAAATTCAAATGTCTATCAGCCTATGATTCATCTTCATAGCTCTTATGCATCCATATACCTGCCCTCAGAAATATTCACCATACCCATAATTTCATGTGCAAAGTCTTCTTTGCTACAATGAAAAGCCTTAAAGGCAGGGAAGTTGTTGCTGCTAAAACTCCAGCATTCTACATTGCTAGGCATACAATATGCAGGGAAGAATTAATTATCTTTAAATGTTGAAGGCTTCATATTTCCTAAATATGACTTCTCCTCTCACTTTTGAAATTCCAGACTCTTAGAATTGAATCAAGTTTATAAATGGTCCTTCTGGAGATTCTCTGAGAGCTCTTTAATTAAGGCTTTAATTTTCCAGTTTGCCTGTATTGATCAGATTGAACAGATAACGGCTAAATAGCTGCTTCTCTTGGGGCAATATAAAACCAGTCATCACTGGATCACATATTGGACTTTCTGCAATTAGCTCTCTTTCCTTTAATTATAATCATTGTCTTCCAAATGCTCTATGCTAAGAAATAAATAATGAATATCTAATATTGTAGGAGTCTCACAGTAAGAGATTCAGGAATAGATTCAGTAGATATAGTATTACTATCTCAGTGAGAAATTTAAAACTTGTCTCCTTTTTAATTGGTTTATTTTATTATTGTTTTCCTGCTCTATTGGACAGATTATAATAGAATCACTACTTTTGCCAAGGAGAGACAACATAAAAATAAGTTAAGATGGGAGAATTCTACATGCATGGTACAATTTTAAAATAAAATTATAATACATAATAAAACTGAAAATGAGTTGCAGCTGTGGTTTGAGAAATCTTAAATAGATCATTGAAGAGAAAATTGACTAATAAACAATCTCCCCCACACGAACAAATCAGTGTACATATGCAAATAAAATTAACTCATGCTATAAAAGGCTAAAAAGAAATCCATAAAACATGTAGTAAGCTGCCATTTTTCCAGAATCATTGGAGGAGAGAGGCAAAGGATGGTCAGGTCCTGTCGAGCCTGGGTTGGGGAGGATAAGATTATGAAGCAAGAGAGAGGAAGGTGGGAGGAAAACAGGAAGTGACACTAAAGAGCACTGAACGCTTTGTTCCAAGAATTCTAAGTTTCTCTGGCTGTCCTGATACATCTTACCAGGCCAGAAGCAGCATCTTAAAGAGCCAAATCATGCTGATCTGTGTCTTTTATCTCCTATTTGTAAGCTATTTGAGACCTGTGTATTAGATTCATGTTTGTACACACTGACAACAAACTAGCACACCATAAAATGGTTAATGCATGCTTAAGACATTTTAAAAAGAGTGAAATACTATGATATCTTAGAGCCCAAGTTGAATGATTTATTAAGATTTTTCTGTGATCTATAACCAGGGTCTTCATATATTTCACTTTGCTTGGGACAGTCCCAGTTAACACTACCTCCAAGCATAGTTCTCCCTTTCACTCTCAAAAGTGCTTAGGTTTGGAAGACAAGTTTCATAAGGAATTGATACAGCCATCTAGTTTATGGCAGTCTGAAAGTTGATTTCTAGAATTCCCTGTAGTCAAGTTGTTTACTGGCCATTGTCTCTTCCTCATCAAAACAGAACAGATTATGCAAGTTAATACTGCAAAGACTGTAACTCTGGATTCCAGGTAAACAAATTTAGTTATCATTCAAATTCAGTTATCATTTTTCCCAATATGAATGTATAGCAGAAATGTTACTAACTTCAACCTTCTGAGATGTCATTAAATATGGGACAACAGCAATATTAAAAATTAATTCTCTCTATATATGTGTTTACATGTGTGCATACATATGTGTATATTTGGGAGAGTAGAAACATTTCTGATGCCCCCAGGAACATAAGAGATTTTGAGTCATGGTTGCCTTACTTGGCAATGACTTCATTGTGGGATTTCTATAAAAAGATAAATAAGGGGGAATTTTTTATTTTTTTTAGAAAAAAAATTAAAATTGCTTTAATGCATCTTACTATGGCTGCTTCTAGCACATGGCATGTGGTTTGTAGGAATTAGGAAAAAGTTACCTTTCTGGATGGACCATGTAGAAAAAGATGTTCCTTCCTCCATGCTGGACTGGGGGTGGATCATAGGCTGGACTGAACTCATTGTTCACTGAGAGTGGTGGCACTGATTGTAAAACTAATTTTTTCTACCTTAGAAAATAGATACAGTCCCATAAAGACTGCCTGTGAAGTAAATGACCATATTTTACACCCTATTTATTCACTAGAATTTTTCAAAGGTGTCCATCTAAGAAGGAAAAAAAAGCAGCCTTTATAATGCATGATACTGATAGAGGGAGGCAGGGGGATTCCACTTTACTATGCAGAGAAGCCTTGGAAATCTCAAAATTTAAAGAAATGTAACACACACTTGATAAAAATCTTAAATCTACAATGCAAATAAGTAAAAATCTATGAATTAAAAATAGCTAGAATGCTTTTATTTGGAGGATTTTATTGCCAAAGACCAAAAGATTAAAAGAACAGATTAAACTGAGCTTAAACATCTCCGGTTTTTTAATTAAATTTCTAAAATACTAGAGCATGCAAACATGCTGTTCTCTCATATGAATCTTAGATCCAGCATCTCAGCAGTTGTTGGAGGAAGATAGTTAAAATAATCGTCATGATGACGACAACAACAATGAATATTAATAACTGATTACAGGGCTAGAGAGGAACAAAAACACAAATACCTGAGAGGGTGTGATTCAGAATGTGGCAGAAGATAAAAAAGATACAGCACAGACTCTAGAATCCACACAGTTGTCACAGCTATAATGGAGCTGCCTATGCACCAAAAAAAAAAAAAAAAAAAAAAAAAAAAAAAATCTGTGGCTGAGGAGGTCCCAAAATTCTGAAAGCAAGCCTAAGTAAAAAGTATCGCAAATCATTTTCCTTATTTATGACCACGTAGGAGGCCATTTCCGAGCATCCAATACCTGAGTAAGAAGACATACTGGTAGCTCTAAATTCCACCTCAAGCTCTAATTGCAACATAAAAATAAACTGCCAGACTGGCTTTTGCATAGATGTTGTAACTGGAATGGTGCTGCGTAAACAGTATTTTTATATATTCTGAATTTATCTCTCTGTTCTTCATTTCCACTATCACAATGGTGCCCTAATCTAAATAATATAAATGTTTAAAGTGGTACTTTTTAAAATCAAAATATCTGCAGTTTCCTAGAATAAAACTTTCAAATTTTAATGCAACACTGTTAATGACTATCCACTGCACTCATCTATGAGGAATTGAATCCAGAGAGTGCAATTCTTAAACACTGCTGGTTGAACTATAAATACATCACATCATTAATTGTTTGTTCTCATCATGGGATTTTCTCCATCTGACTTTTTAGTTTATTGAATAGATTTGTTAAGAAAAATAAATAGGCAGGTTGCTTATACTAGCGCTTCCCAATCTCTTTTCATTAAAGACTCTTTTTACATTTTAATATATCTTACAGTTGACATTTATACTTTGTAAATTCCATTTCCTTTAGTGTCTCTTCTCTACATTCAAGTACTTTGCTTTGAGACCTTACAGTACGTTGAAATATAGTTTCCCTTCTCTACCTCCATGTCTGCCTTTATTCAGACAACGATTGTGCCCAAATCTATTGATCCATGTGCTTTTTCCCCCCCCTGAAAAACACTTCAGCTCAAATCTTGAATCTTTAAGTTAAAACTAAGCTCCCACCCCCTCAGCCCACACAATGCCTCAGCACCCAGTCTGGGCCCTGGTTTGGTTCCTTGTAATGTTAAAGTCATACTACAGGTAGCTTAGACTCATTCACTGTGAAATAACTCCTACAGTAATTGAAAAGAGCACATCCATAGAAACATTGCTACCAAAAAATATAGGAGATCAAGGATGCTTTTTAAAAGATCAAGAAAGAAAAGGAATAGCATAAAAATAAAATACTGAAATAATGTATTTCATTAGATATCCTCTAATCTCTATGAGGGGTCTTAGAGAGAATGGGGCAGATGAGTTAAAATTAAAGGAAAAGGAACAGGAGTACATGCAAAATGTTGCTCTGTGCCTGGGATCTGTAAGTGTGGCCCATCACTCCTTCTACCAGGGACCAAAGGTACCCATGTTCTGTGCTCAGAGAAGCACAGTAGCACTTCAGCTAGCAGACCCTCTGAAGCAAAACACCTTCCTAGAAAAGGACATTGCTTATTAAAACAAACAAGCAAAAAAGTAGCACTATTTATGACATATAATCTTGGCTTTCATCTTTTGGCTCAGGATTCTCCTTATAATATGCCAGTATGAGTGTCACAACCAAAATGTCACTCACAGAACACAGGGTCAATCTTTTAAATTTAATTGTCATTGACAATAAAGTGTATGTATTCAGTTCATAACTAACACATTTAAAGAGAGTGCCTATGTGTTAATGATTGCTTCCTTATCTACCAGATAAGTTAATGAAAGCATGAATAACCTTTTTTGAAACTAGAATGATGGATACATGCTGGCTGAAAGTGAAAACAAACAATAAAATAGCACCACTCACAAAGTGCATCTCTGTGGAACCACTAGGCTAAAGATTGAACACAAGAGCTCACAGTTTTCCCATATCTGCTGCCTCAAAAGCAAATGCTCAAATTACAAAAGCTCAATCCAAGGAATCCTTCTGACAAGCAGAAATATTACCTTAGTGCTCTCCAAGATCCTATTAAAGCTACCAGAAGCAGAACAGCAAGGAAACAGTAAAAAGTTTCTGCAATAATAACGTCGATGTTGACAGAGAGTTAAGGCACTTATTAGGTGTCCCTTTGGAAGAAACAAGGAAAGATTATTAAGAATAACAACCACCAAGGATGACCAAATTCATTAGCTCCTTGTGAGTGAAAGCCCCAGGCAGTTCCTGAGCCTATTAGAAGGTCTGAGACAGCCAGGTCAACAGAGGATCAATTTGTATCCACAAGCCAGTAAGTAGACAATAACGTAAATGTGTGGGTTAGGTTTGCCATCTTGCTGTTCTGGGGTTTCTCAGCAAATTTGGTTTATTAGTATGAGGATGAACAATCTTTAATGAAACCAAGGTTTATTGACAAACTGTACACAACCCATGAAAGCATCCCTGGGAGAAAAGGCCCATTTCCTCCCCTGAAGATCCCCTCATTTATGTGAAGGTTTTTTTTATTTTTCTAACCAGAAATACTCTTTTAATAAATAATGTGTCATTTATTATCTCCAAAATTCATATGTTTTACAAGCAATCTGTTCTCTCTCCTTTACTAGTTTCTTAATCGAATTCTCTTTCTGTGGAGACTTTGGCATTGAACTGTATTGAAAACTGTTAAATTTGTCTAAACATCATAGGTGATAAAAATATTTCCATTCCTAAAAGATTGCTTTGGACAGCCCGAGACATGAAACAGAACTGGAAGCATATTTAACATTACTAACTTTAGAGACAGGGGCATTTAATACAATTCATTAAGCATAATTGAAAGAGAAATTTTACAATGAAAATGTAACAAGAAACATTGTGTAAATTAACTTCTTGAAGTATATTCTTCCCTCAGTGCACATAGTCAGCTCTCATTAATTTTAATGGACATAACTTGTTCATACATCAGCTGAAGAATTTCACCTGCTTCTTGTAAAACTGGCTGCATAAAGAAAAATGGACATTGCTGCTGAATATTGCCTAGATAATAAAGTCCAAAGGCTTTATAGTTAATTAAATCTAAGTTGTTGCATAGACTCATAAATGAGGAATTATAAATTAAGCAAATTCTGTGTGTTTTTTTTTTAAAGAAAGCACCTGGGAAAACATGCTGAGGTCAGGCCACGTGTATTGTTGACTGCTTTTCCACTCAAAATATAATTCTCCCACCACTATGAACTGTGAGCTTGAGGGTAAAGATAATGTCTACTCTCCAGCACTACACACACAGCATGTACCTACCACCCAAAGGTCACTCTGCAGATAGTTGAATTGAAATTGACGGACTATTCATTGTTCCCTAAATTCTCTCCAAACTTTCACACCTCTGGGCCTCAGTTCATACTGATTCCCCTGTCTATAATATCCTCTTATATGCCCAAGCCTAATCTTCAATTGCTAAATTCCAAGCCAAGCCACAAAAACTCTATCAAATGCTAGGAAGTTTTTTTTTATATGAATCATACCTATCAAAATTTACCAATTAGAAATATAAATGGAAAAAAAAGTATCTATTCGTTTACTAAAATAACAATAGAAAGTTAATGTTAAGAAAATATAAGAATAAATCCAAATTTTCTCCCCAAATATGAACAGACTGATATCATTCAGTAATTTGCAAATCTCTCTCTCTCTCTCTCTCTTTTTTTTTTTTTGGTTGAGATGGTGTCTCTCTCTGTAGCCCAGGCTAGAGTGCAGTGGCATGATATGGGCTCACTGCAACCTCTGCCTTCTGGGTTCAAGTGATTCTCCTGCCTCAGCTTCCTGAGTAGCTGGGATTACAAGCATGCACTGCCATGTCAGGTTAATTTTTGTATTTTTAATAGACGTGGAATTTCACTATGTTAGCCAGGCTCGTCTCGAACTCCTGACCTCAAGTGATCTGCCCACCTCAGCCTCCCAAAGTGCTGGGATTATAGGCATAACTCCCACAGCATCTGGCTAGATCTCTTTAATTTCTGGCTTAAAACAGAGCACTAGATTGTCATACCCATTTCTGCACTCAATCGGTTGCAATAGTTTGGGTTGAAACATTTGAAGAAAAACTGGCCCATATGACATGTAGTTGGAAAAGAGAGTATTTTGATAAACTTTTGAGTTAGTTTTGGGTGTTCTTGATATTACACAAAAAGTCTACAAATGATAGTTTCTTAAATGCTAGTTGCAGTATGAAATCTGAAACAATATTAACGAACTTTGCATATTCTGTTACATTATTGTTCTATTTTGTATTTTGAATATTTTTACATATGCATGGTTCATAATATTATGCATCTGTTTCTTTTTTTGAGATACTTCAGATGATGCCAATGTACAGCCATATTTGAAAACTATTGCTCTTTAATTTCTGATCAGAGCTATAAGGAATTAGAATGTGTTTCTCTTACTTCCAATAACCCTGGCCATAATAATACCTCCTCTCTGTTATTGTGGATGTAATACACCCAGAGAGAGAGAGAGAGAGAGAATTTGAAGATTAGGAGAAGGAAGAAAAACAGATGAAGCTAGAGAAGGTATGTGGATCATATCTATTATTTTGTGAGTACCTAATGTGTGCTATACACACACAGAAACACATTTTTTTTCATAACCATATAAGATTATATTGTAATGCCTCCTTACTTTGCAATGTCAAATACTTTCATGTATGTTTCTTAAAAACAATGACTACACACCTATTAGAATGGCTAAAATCCAAAACACTGACAACATCAAATGCTGATGAGTATGTGGAGCAACAGGAAATTTCATTCTGTGTTCCTGGGAATGCAAGATTGGAAAGACACTTTGGAAGATCATTTGCCAGTTTCTTATAACACCGAATATATTTTTATTACGTGATCTAGCAATTATGATCCTTGATTTTTACTCAGATGAGTTGAAAACTTTATGTACACATAAAAACTGGGACATTAATGTTTATGGCAATTTTATTCACAATTGCCAAAACTTTGAAGCAACCAAGATGTCCTTCAGTAGGTGAATATGTAAACTGTTGTGCATTCAGACAATGGAATATTATTTTAACACTAAAAATAAATGAGTTGTCAAGCCACAAAAAGACATAGAGTAACTTTAAATCTATATCGCTATGTGAAAGAAGCCAATCCAAAAAGGGTAACATACTGTATGATTCCAACAATATAACATTCTGAAAAGGGCAAAACTCCAGAGACATTAAAAAGATGAGTGGTTACCAGGGGTTGAGAGGAAGAAGGCAAAAATGGCAGAGCACATAGGATTTTTAGGGCCCATAATGGTGAATACATGTTTTATGCATTTGTCAAAACTAATAGAATGTACAACACAGAGAGTGAACCCTAATGTAAACTATGAGCTTTGGGTGATAATGATATGTCAATGCAGGGTCATTGATTGTAAGAAATGTACCACTGTGGTACAGGATGTCAATAGTGGGGGAGGCTGTACATATGTGAGGACAGGGGTATGTGTCCTATCTGTTCAACTGCACTGTGAAACTAAAACTAAAGTTTATTACTTAGAAAACAAGGGCAAGGACATTCTTTTACAAAGCACAGTTTAATTATCAAAATCAATAGCTTACTATTTATATGACTATTAACTAATCTACAGAATTTAGTCAAATTTCACTAATTATTCCACTAATGTCCTTGATAGAAAAAGGAAAAAAATGGTTTTTTTTTTCTGATCCAGAATTATACATTGCATTTAGTTGTCATGTCTCTTTATTGCCTTATAATTTCTCAGTCCTTCTTGGTTTTTCATGACCTCAACATTCAAGATGTATACAAGCCCTTAGTTTCCTCATAAACAGATTTAGGTTATGCATTTTTGGAAGAATTAGCACAGAAGTAAAATGTTGTGTCCTTTTCACAGCATGATAATAAGAAGCTCATGATATCTGTCTCATTATTAGTGACATTTACTTCGATCACTTAAGATGATTTCTGCCATGTTTCCTCAGAGTAAATATTTTTTCCCTTTGTAATTAATAAATACCTTCTGGAGACCTACTTTGACATGATGTAAATGTCCTACTTTTCAATCATCAAATTTTCAACCACCACTGCTTTCTTGGTTTTTAGCTAAAATTATTATGGTGGCTGCCAACAGGTGACGTGTCTACTTTTTAATTCCTTTCAAGCTCTCCCTTTTCTTTCAGCAACATCAAATATTTCTGTTATTCTGGCAGTGAAATAACACGAACTAAGCAGCAGCATTGCTTAATTGCATCCTCGGAACTGATCAGATTCTAATCAGTCTAATTAGGTTAGTGTCATTCAGTACATTCTAGGGCATTGCTAATGGGGCTACCATCAAGCAGATATCTGAAAAATCCCTGGTTGGCATGTCTCTTCTGGACTTACTGAAGATTTCCAACTATGGTTTAGCAAAGGTAAGAACACTAAAAACTCCTTGAATTTTCCTGAGTTTGAAGATCCTTGACCCAGAAAAAGAGTGGATACTTGGGGTCCTTAAAAAGGTAACTGGAGGCCTGGAGCAGTGGCTCACACCTATAATCCCAACACTTCGGGAGGCTGAGGCCGGTGGATCACAAGATCAGGAGTTCGAGACCAGCCTGGCCAAGTGGTGGAACCCCATCTCTACTAAAAATACAACAATTAGCTGGGCATGGTGGCAGGCACCTGTAATCCCAGCTACTCAGGAGGTTGAGGCAGGAGAATCACTTGAACATGGGCAGCAAAGGTTGCAGTGAGCCAAGATCACACCTCTGCACTCCAGCCTGGACAACAGAGTGAGACTTTGTCTCAAAACAAACAAACAAAAAAAGGTAATTGAAAAGTCTTTAGACCAGCCATAACTGTCATTTCTAAGGTTTAAACTATAGAACCAAATCATCTCATTGAATTCAGACAATCTAGATTCAGAATAAACTGACTTTTTCTCCTATTATATGCATTCTTCTTTTAAGCCTATGCAGTGGAATTTTTAGACTTCAGAGAATGCATTTTTCAGTTCTAGAATTTGAATCCATTTGATTCTTTTTTATAATTTTTATTTTACTATTAAGGTTTATTACTTTTAGTTAATTATATAAGAAAATTTTCCTTTAGATACCTGAAAATAGGTGTAATTGTTTCTTTAAAGTCTGTATCTGCTAATTCCAACATTTGAATTATCTCAGCGTCAGTCTCTGTTGTCTTTTTCATGAGAAGGGTCTATTGGTTAAGTTTTCTTGTTTCTTTATATGGCAAGTACTTTTGCATTATATCTTGAGCACTGTGAATAACATGTTATACAGACTCTGGATTCTGTTACGTTCTTTGAAGAGTATTACTTTTGTTGCTAGAGCAGTCAGTTAAATTGGCTGAACTCAGACTGAAAACTGTATTTTCTATGGTGAATGGCAGCTCAAACTCCTTTACCAGTTCAATTCCTTTACCATAGCTGAACTGCTAGGTATCTGTCCCACATGCATGATTTGAGACCACCCATAAATTTGAACAGAGTTTCCAAACAGCTTTGTGGACTCCCCAGCGCTGGCTCTTTCCTCTCCAAGATTTCTCCTTCGCTTTCCAGTGGCTGTGGTTTCTCTAAACTCTGTCATTTACTTCTTTAAAACAGTAAGACTCTGTGAAGTACTTTAATAGCCACCCTGCATAGTGGACAGGGAACTGTACTCAGGCAAAAAGAAAAGTTATCACTAAATAATATTTGTTATATTTAGTGTCACTTCCCCTCCAGTATTTGCCTGCTTTTGTTCACTTTCCAGTACCTTCAGGCAAATTATTTTTTTAAAATATTCTATCTAGAATTTGTAATTCTCTGCAGAAGTATTGCAAGTATTTGTCAATTAGCAAAGATAGAACAAATCATCTTATTGATAGTTATTTGAGACCATGGATTCCTCTTTATCAAAAACATGGTTATATTTAACTTAGTTTCCTTTTCATTCATTGATCATCCCTTCTTTGCTTAACAGATTCACTGTGTTGAGTGTTGTCATGAAACCAAAAAATGAGAAAGTATGATCCTTGCCCTTGAAAAATTTGAAATTTAGTTGGAAAGAGGGGACATAAACTCATGAAAGCTAAATAACATCCAAGATTGCTTGCATATGATGTAGTATCAAATGAGTGTTACCAGTAAGAGTGTTCTTGTTACTCAAAGTGCGCTCTCTGGATGAGCAGCATGGTAACCCGTAGGTGTTTTTGAAAACTCAAAATCTTGGGTCCCACTCCAGACCCAGTGAATGAGAATCTGCATTTTTCAAGAGCTCCAGATGACACAAATGAACATTCAAGTTTGAGAAGCATTTTTCTAGACATTCAGAAGGGAGGACCTTCTGCAGGAAGTTTTAAGGGAGGTTTCATACATACTATGAGATTTCAGAGATGCATACATAGTGACATTTCAGGCTCTCGATGGGCCAAGAAGACAAAGAGAGCATTTTAGGTGGAGAATACAAGGCAAAACTGGAAATAAGTTCAAACTGGGAAATAGTTAAATATAATCTTGAAAAAAAGTTGAGATTTGTACCAATCAGAGTGCTTTTATCTGCAAATTAGAGAAATTACAGCTAGAAGAGGTTTATATGGACACTATAATCTCACATAACTAGGTCAGTTTTAGGGATAGGTAATCACACAGTTCAATGAGGTCACCATAAAAGCAGGTTCCTTCCATTTTCTGCTCTGCCATCTGAAGATCCCCAAGAGACTGACTCTTAGGCTAACTTCCCTTCATAGCCTCCAGATATCCGACTCAGTTTCAAGTATTCCTTGAGGAGACACCCACCCTGTCTTTTGTCCTTTTCTTTTTTATAAGTGATAGAAACCTTCTCAGAGGCTCTGGAGAGATTTTCTTTCACATCTTCTTGGCCAAAACTTTGTAAATTGCACATAGTTTCACCAATTACTTGGATAAAAATAATGAGATGACTGTAATTAGCTTAAAACAATTAAGAGTTACCTCTTTGGTTGGGGAACAGTTCAGCTATCCTGGAAAGAGATGTTCATAGGAAGAGAGTAAACAAAAATCAGGGTTCTGTTTTCAAAGAAGGGGAATAGCCATTGATTAAACCTAAAGTGTCTGCTACCTTTCAATGTTTCACTTTGTCATGCTAAGTGTTACTCTGTAATATCACTCTTATTTGAAGAAAGGAGTAATTTTGGAATAAACTATAGCCAATAAATTGATAGGTAAAAAGACAGAAAAAGATATAACTGTGTAGCTTTTCATCAGCATACTGTCCATCTCACCCAAAAGAAGTCCTTTTCTATGCCACATTTTAAAGAACTTTCTTGATTTTACTCTGAAAAGCATCATTGTCGATAATAACTCTAAACTATGCCAAATGAATAACTTTAAAATCCAGCCCCCACCTGCCACTTTTTTTCTTTACTGGTTTGCATTTGCTTTTCTGATACTAAGAATAACACTTAGGACTTATTGAATGACATCTGGTTTATTAAATGTCTATTTCCTCTTGCCTGTTAAAAGGGTCATAACACAGGAAGACAAAATTGGGAGAATAAAAGTACAACCAAAGAACAGGACTAACCTCAAAACTCACCGTAATTAAAAATAAAAAGAAATATGCTGAGAAAATTGCCTGCCTTTATCTGGACATCTGTCTGGACATTTGAAACTTTATTCTGGAAATCTCCATTTTACTTTTCTCCATTTTTTTATGTAACTGAAAGCTTCACTTTCCATGAACATCTCTTTTGCACATCTTTTTACATTCAGCCTTCAAGAAAGTTGACCTGTTAAAAAACTAGAAGGTACCTACTCCCTGCCTGTAGACAACAGCATTTACCCTATGTTTAAGTCGAGTGGTATCATTAGTAAAGGGGAAATAACTTGGATAAACTAGTAGAGGACATCTGCTGGACAACAGTTGTTTGTTGCTGTTGGTGGTGGTGGTGATGGTGGTGGTGGTGAAGTGATGTAAGACTCTGGAACCTTTCCAACTGATAGAAATGGTTAAAGAAAATACTCCCTATATACTTATAACCACATGCTTTGTGTTTTCCTTGTTTCTAAATCAAGAAATGACTTTTCCTTGTCTTTCCCAAAAGCCTACAGACCAAAATTAGATGAAGCATAACCTAAATGACTTATGTGTCCTAAATACTTTGTTTGCCTTGGAGAAAGGAGAAAGTAGTTGTAAGGGGATTACTAGAAGGACCTCACACCTTCCTCTAACCAGGAACTGTATTTGACTGTTCCAAATTGGCAATGTGGATTAATAGCTTGGCACATCAGTCTGAGTCTTGAATCCATTTCTAAGAATATGGCATAAGCATATCAATTATACTCTTTTAGTATCATTTTTCTCATAATGAAAATGATAATTATGGCAATTGAGCCTGTTTATGGTGAAGATTAAATGAGAAAACAATTGTTAAATCCCTGCCTCTTAGTAATGGCATCTATTATTTCCTTCTATTTAGTCAAGACTGTGACATTACATAGAAAAAAGTCTCAAATCACCAAAAAACGTCACTTGTACTTTTTTCTTTATAGTAGCATCCCAAATAATGAAAAGAAACCTTTAAGAGTCACTAGTATTTGTAGTGTTGCTTTGTATTTTTAAATAAACTGAGTTCATCACTGGCCTGGAAATAAAAAGACTGGCTCTAAGTCTGACTCCTCTACCAAGCTCCTGGGTTTACAGAATGGCACTTAATTTCTCTGTATCATAGCTTCTTGGGAAACTTGGATAAGATGACAACCCATATTATAAGACTTATGACAAAGACAGAGTCCTTACTTTATGTCATTCACTGATAAGATGATTTACAGATATCTTCAGCAGAAAAGAAAAAGGCTAACTCATTAAGATAGCCTAAACTGAAATACTTTTGGTTTTGCCCATGACTACATGTAAATTTCCTCATTTCTTTAACTTCTATTTCATATTCAAGGCTCTCTTCATATTCACTAAGTTCATGAAGCCTTCTCCAATTCTACCAACCCAAGGCACCATCTTCTTCGTTTGAACTCCTATGACACATTGCTTTCATTTCCTTCATATCATCATGTTCTGTTTAGCGTTACAATTTATTCTGTTCTTGTCTTGACTCTCCCACACTCACCACAGCAGAATGATAAGCTCCTTATTGAACTGCTTATATTTTATGTGTAATCATTGCTCCTTGAAAGCAGTACACTGTTTTGTTCCCAATATTCCCTGCAGCACCCAGCATAGCATCCTCTACACAGTGAAGATGCAATCAGTAGTAATGGTTGAATTGAATTGAATTAAATTAAAATGAAAGTTTTCTTTAATGAAAATATTTTCTGTAATGAGGATTCAGTGTATTTCTAAGTTTCTACGTCATTAAAACTTCATCTTACCTTAGAAATAAAACTACAAGAATTTAACATACTTTGGGATTAAAAGGTAAAATATCTGAATAGAAAAATTGTTAATAAAACATTTAAGAGAACTCTTTCATTTCAGAATTTCTAAGAAAATATAGTTTTTTTTTTGGTTTCCCTCCCCCTGGGAAAATATGTTTTAGATATTAACATTTCTCTTGTTTGGAGACTCCAGATGAAATAATAGTTGTGCAAATACTTTGTAAAAAGTAAATTATTATGTAAACATATTTTGTAAGTGTTTAGTAGTATAATATAAAACATTATTTTCTTGGCTTGAAATAATAAAAGAAAAATTTCACCACTGAGAATAAAGAAATAAAATCAATTGTTGTACTTACCAAATATGACAGATTCATGTCACATCAATAAAAAATATTTTTAAACCTTTTTATAGTAACAAAAATGAACCATATTTTTAAAAGATTCCATTTTTAGTATCTGGAAAGACACATCAGTATTTTTATTTCTGTAATTCATTTTTGATTCCCAAAATGAAGACTGTAAGATCAGTAATAGGCACACAATCACAGCCTGAGAATGTACTAATTCAAACTACTGTACTAGTTTCATCTGGTCAGTTTGTGGTTGCCCACATTAATGTAGCCTGATAAGGCTATTTATTTCACAAGTCATCCATTATAAAATATGGAATAAGTTTCAATAGTGTATCAAATGTTGTAGGAATATACCACAAAAAATAGGCTAAGTTTCCCCACATGATCCCCTGGTTTCTCCCTTTAATCCAGTTAATGCATTTTTTTCTGAAATTTTCTTTATTCAATTTCAATGTATCTTTTAGAGATTTCCATGTTAGTTCACATGTATCTTCTTTGCTCATTTCATGTATTCTTATCTGATTTAACTTAACTCAGCCCAGGAAGTTTCCTTCTCAAAGCCTTTTTGCAGTAGTGTTTGGGTTTCTAAGTACCTTTTCAACACTAACTATTATGAGATGACAAAAGATGGGCAGCAAATATGTTCCCAACAGAAATGAATGTTGGCAACCTAAGGGATTAAAAAATCCTGAACTGGAGATACCACCAAGACCCTACTTGAAAGTATAATGTGGCCATTTATTGCAACAAAAACAAAGATAAATAGATGAGACGTAAACTAAAAAGTTTCTGCACAGCAAAATAAATAATCAGCAGAATTAACAGACAACCCACAGAATGGGAGAAAATCTTTGCAATCTATACATCTGACAAAGGACTAATATCCAGCAACTACAAAGAACTAAAAAAAATCAGCAAGAAGAAAAAATCCCATCAAAAAGTAGGCTAAGGACATGACTAGACAATTCTCAAAAAAAAAGATATACTAATGACCAACAAACATATGAAAAAGTGCTCAACATCACTAATGATCAGGGAAATGCAAATCAAAACCACAATGCAGTACCACCTTAATTCTGCAAGAATGGTCATAATCAAAATATACATATAAAAAAGATGCTGGCATGGATGTGGTAAAAGGAACACTTTTACACTGTTGGTGGGAAGGTAAACTGGTACAACCACTATGGAAAACAGTGTGAGGATTCCTTAAAGAACTAAAAGTAGATCTACCATTTGATCCAGCAATTCCACTACTAAATATCTACCCAGAGAAAAACAAGTCATTGTATGAAAAAGCTATTAATACTTGCACACACATGTTTATAGCAGCACAATGTAGAGTTGCAAAAATATGGAACCAGCCCAAATGGCCATCAATCAACAAATGGATAAAGAAAATGTGGTGGGTGTGTGTATATATGTGTATACACACACACACACACACATATATATATATATACATACACATACATATACCTTAGACTACTACTCAGCCATAAAAAGGAATGAAATTATGGCATTCCTGGCAACCTGGATGGAATTGGAGATCATTATTCTAAGTGAAGTAACTCAGAAATGCAAAACCAAACATTGTATGTTCTCACTGATAAGTGGGAGCTAAGCTATGAGGACACAAGGCATAATAAGAATGATACAATAAACTTGGAGACTCAGGAGAGAGGGTGGGAGGGGGTGAGGGATAAAAGACTACACATTGGGTACAGTGTACACTGTTTGGGTGATAGGTGCACCAGAACCTCAGAAATCACCACTAAAGAACTTATTTGTGTAACTAAATACCACCTGTTCCCCCAAAACCTATTGAAATAAAAAATAAAGAAACAAATAAATACATAAATAATAATGCTTTTCTGAAGACCAAGAAGTAAAAAATAAAACCTCTAGAAATAAATCTAGACAGATATGTTGCCATTTATAATTTTCCAGTGTCATTGACCAACCTAGCTGGCTATTGCCTTAAACAAAATGGTCACTAATTACAACAACAGGCTATGAGCCACATTTTTAATAAAAGTTTCAAGGAATCATTTCCTAGCATCATAGTCCCACCTTACATACCATATTGTATCAATCCTTATATTCTTTGGCCTTTTTTCAATGATTTCCTTTCATTTGTTAATGTTAGCCCTCAATCTTTCTGCACTAGCATCACACCCCCACATCTGATATAGTTGTAGCACCCAGAGCAGAACTTACAATGGAGAACATGATCAATTCTTCCAAAAGTACTGTAGGCCTACCCAGAAGCACAGTCATTATCTTAGGCGCTTCCATCTAATGATACAAAAATACTTTTTATAATATGTTTGCATTAGCATTTTTTCAAAAAACCTGAAATTTATTTTACTCCAGAAAGACATTAAGTTGTTTCTGCATTCAAACAACTCTTAATGCAATAGTTCGGTATACTCCAAACTTATGCTATCTCATTTTATAATTTAATTCCCTCAGTATCATTCACATTGGTTATTGTTCCTCCCAAAGGGTAAAATCTCATTTGTGCAAATTTACAAAATATAATTTTATTAAAATCTTTTTTTGAAATCAAGTAATGAGTAGAGCTAAAGTTCCCAAGGGGTTTCTGTTTTACACAAAAACAAAATTTGTAGTCCTGAAATGCTGAATGATTAAAATCTGTATTTAACTATTTAATCACTTGCCTTCATAAATCCTCTAGACCTGATAACCCTAATTAACATTCATAGCATCCCAGGTGTGCACAGATGTGTTAACTGCTAATGCATACTTATTTATTTCAATGAATTAAGACAACGTGCTGAGGGTTTTATTTTGCAGTGTGGCCAAATTATGCTTTGCTGCTTACATCACTGAAAGAACTAAAAGGGTTTTCCTACCTGAGGTAAAGCCCCAACATCACACTTGAACCCATAATAAATAGAAACTAGGGAGATAAGAAAATCATATACTGGGATTGAATAAATGAGTAAATTGGTGGATAGCGGGATCCAGGTTTCTCTCTGCTGGGGGGTTATAGATAAGATGCAAGTCAGAATGAAACATGTGGTGTGGGCTTACGGTCAAAGACATCTGTGTGAATTCATGTTTAACTTAAAATATATACATATAGATAAATACAGAAATTATTTTGTAAATGTGTGAACACATGGGTTAGTATACATACATGTATCTCCCAGCACTACCCTCTGAGAGGGGCTTCTAGAATCAAGAAACCCGAGGAGGAATGAGCACAACCAACACCAAGATCTTGGTTTCTGACACCATTTTCCAATGAAAGGAACCAGGTCTCCTTGAGAAATGGCTGACTCTAAGGCTGAGACAGAGAATATGCAAGATGATCCTGGAACATTATGTAGTGCCAGAAAGCAAGGAAGCGCTAAATAAACAAAATGATGGGGACTTGCCAAAGGTATACACAAATTAACCTGAGATTATTCAAAGGAGGAGAAGAGACAAATCTCCCATGTAGAAAAATTCCAAATAATTTACATAGATACTTACCCCTAAAGGAAGAGAGTTTATTCCCATCCCTTGAATATGGGCTGCACTTACTAACTTGCTTTCATGTATTGTGGAGTGGGGAGACTAAATTTACAGTGGAGAAATCTGGCAAACACTACCTTGACAGGTGGTCAGGGTTAACATCATCACTGAGTCATGTTGATAGCATATACCCTTGACGTTATATGATAAGAAGGACACTTTACCTCTGTGGTATTATTTCTAAAATCTCATAATCCCAGACCGATTGTAAACAGAAGACATCAGACAAACACAAATTTAGATATTTCTACAAAACATCCAACCAGTACTACTCAAAATAATAAAAAATTATTAAAAAATCCGAAGTCATCAATTATTTTTTAAATCTAAAACTTATCACAGCCAAGCAAAATCTAAAGAGACTTGATAACTAAATGTAATGTGTTTTCCATGTAATCTGTTTTCTACGTAATGAGATCCTCGAAGAGAGAAAAAAAGGACTGAATCCTGGAACAGAAAAACGTGTTGGGAAAAAAAGCAGTTAAACCCAAATAAAGTGTGACATTCATTGTAATCACCAATGTTGGTTCCTTAGTTGTGACAAAGGTACCATTTAGAACAGGGGAAACTGGTGAGGAGTACATGTGAACTCTCTGTACTATCTTTGTAACTTTTCTGTAAATCTAAAACTATTCTAAAAGAAAATTTTATTTAATTTTTTAATGTAAGAACAAGTTTCAGTATGTTTCCTAAAATAAGAAACTTTGAATTAAAAGTTGTTTTGCTTTGGGACAATCAATAAAATAAACATTTTAATTATGCAAATATAAGACAAGTACATATCTTTCATTTTTGAGGAAATCCTAACTGCAGTGAACTAACCTAAACACTAGCTATTTCAGAGGAAGAAGCTGAGGAGTCCGTTTGGTTAGGTAAGCTGGCTATGTAGTAAGTTTGGCCAGCTTATGACTATGCAGACTTTGTTGTTGTTGTTGTTTTCATTTGCAAAGAATATGTATGAGTGGTTTAAATTGTTGGGTGTTCTGGTATAGATAAGAAGTCAAGCTGGAGAAGACCTCAGGAAGAACACATAAACAACTGCAGATCAACTGCCAGATACTACGCCATCATAGACTGTACTAGTGTAGGTTGTGGCAACATCTAATTATAGTTGACTGTTGAAGAAATTAAAATATATTCTTCAAATACTTATTTCTACTCACATAACTGGGAAGAGACACATCCTTCTGTGTTTTCATTCAAATTCTGCTCCAAAGCCAAGCAAAACTGGCCTTGTTCTCATACACAAGTGCTGAGATCTGAAAAGACCACAAGATAAATATGTTGATCAAATCAAAATTTATTAGGTGATTTTTTGAGGATTAGATAATCAATAGACTGGTTATTTATTCTGAAGGAAATAGTTTTGACTAATGTTGCTCTTGATAAGAATGAAGTCTCTAAATTTAAAATAATGAGTTACAAACTCAAATGTCTACCAGGTTTAAGTACACATCACAAAATAGGAATCAAGGAAAACAGGAATCAAGTTTAGACAGACCCTGTTGAAAAGTAGTGGCCATCATTAGTACCAATTGACTGCTACCTTGTAGAAATGTAGACCCAATATTAATGAGTATTTTTAAGAAAAAGAAGAAAAGCCTGATTTTTGTCATGAAGGTTTTGAAATACTAGCATTGGTTTAAAAATAGTAAAACAGTACACGGGCCAAATGAAATATATCTGATATTAATTGGGACTAGAGGCAATTAACTTATAACTTCTGGCCTAATTATACCATTATAATTCTGGGTTATTTATTGTTGTCAGACTTTTTCCAGGATGTTGAAATATACAATTAAAATATATGTGTCTTCAGTGTAATGAAATAACCACATTCAGAAAAGGTTGTTGTAGAATTGTTACCAAAATACGAGGGGTTCTGTCTAGGTCTGGCTGTTCACACAGAAAGCCAATCACTGAGCCAACAAGCATTGTCAGGGAAGAAGGCTTTAATCAGGTGCTGCAGCTGAGGAGATGGGAGATCAGGCTCAAATCCATCTCCATGACTGACTAAAACTGGGAGTTTATATGCAGGAAAGAAATGTAACCATGTGTGGGAAAACAGAAATTAGGAAGGGGTAAGGAAGAGGAATGAGTCAACAGGAAGCAAAGAGCCAGTTAGGCAGTCATGATGGGTGAGGGGGTCTGGCATCTCATTGTCCAGATGTGATGATCTCGTAAGTTTCAGTTCCTTGTTATAATCTGGGAGGACTGATGGTTGATTCCTTCAGAAAGGAACTCAAAATGAAACTTTCTCAAGTTCTAAGACTGGGAGGATCAATTTCTATGTTTACTCAAAAGAAACCATAAACCTCAATTCTATGGCACAATTGGGCGAGTTTCAGAATGATGAACTAAAAGAAAAATAAGAATAGTTGTCTCCAGAAAAAAAGACATCTTAGGACAGAGATGGGGGCAAAACCTGTACTTCCAAAATTAGTAGATTCTGAGAGAAGTTAAATATAAGGTAATCTAAAATCTCTTTCACTTACAATTTGTAAGAAAAAAGAAAAATAGGCTGTGTTTTTTAGACTGTCAGACCCAACTGCAGACACAGCCAAATCTCCTTGAGGATCAAATGAGGGTAGGGGAGAACATATCACTGGAGGTCAGAGATATGTTAAAGGGCATTCAGCAGGTTCACAGGTAAGTTCAGTGGAGATTTAAAATAATCAGCAAATACAGAATGATAGGTCTGAAAGAGATAAATTCTTGCAGAAATTCTAAGAGGCAGTGGTCATCTCAGACAGGGATTAAACTTGGTCATCATGACAAAGACCAACAGCCTAAAATAGGTTCATTTCCACTGTGACTGTCTGAGCCCATCTCCCCATCAGTCTCTGCCACTCCTATGTACATGTCTGACTTCCGTCTCACCGCCTTCATGTCACCCTCTGCCACAGTGCCTCTCCAGTGATGTTTCCAGTGGTGTACCAAATCCTGGGCAGTGGGAGCAGTTCACTCCAGTACAAGCCATAATGTTAGCAAATACAAAGGAAATTTAAAACAATACCTAAAAGTCAGTCTGCTTTTTAATATATTCATGAGTAAGTCTAAACAACATCAACAATACGTTACTCCTCCCCCAAAAAATATTTTCTTGGCCTAAGTTCTAAACAATTGTGACTATTCACATGAGCTTCAAATTAGTACATTTTTAATTGTATTTAGTAGCCATTTTACTTTCATAAGCATTTTTTACATAGAAATGTATCAGCGAATTTCTGAATGTATAGTCAACATCCCAAAATGTGTCTCTCATAGGTTTGTAATGATTCAAGTATTTTTCAAGCTCCTTTCAAGAGAAGTTTTTATCTCTAACCTCTATGGTATCATACATTCCTACTTTTAAATACAGGTAGTCCTTGGCTTACACGGCACTGTGCAACTGTAAAAATTGTCATGTAAAAAAAAAAATTGTCATGTAAGCAGAAACCATGCAAAAAGATCTTCCATAATCAAAAGATAGAAGATTCTTCTGTGACTTCTAAACTTTTTGGTTGAGACATTAAAAACTCTCTTCATGACAGTTATAAATGAATCGGGAAATGAAAAATAGTAAAGTTGACATCTGTTTAGTATACTGAAATTTAAAACATTAGAAACATTGTGAATTAGTGTTTTATTTCTTTGTTTAAAAAAAAATCAAGAGTAGTTTGGTGTTTTCCTTCTTTTTGTCCTATAACTTATCTTTGGAATGAGCATTTTTTAAATGCCTTAACAAATTGTTAAAATACTATTGTTAAAAATACTATTTTGAAGTTTGAATCAGCTTCCAACTTTTCATCCTTTGCATTTTCAACATCATGAAATATCTCCAAGAGTCCCCTTCATGTGAAGTCCCTGGTGTCACTTCCTCAGGGACATCTTTACATTTTTTTGTTACAGCCACTTGCCTCATTTATATTCATAAAATCACCTTCACCAAGTTCCTCTGGCTGTATATCTAATTCTCAAATGATGGCCCCGTGAACATTCCCATGGTCAGCTATTTCTTCTAGAACTCCATCGATGTTTCACATCAGTTTCATTTCTAGCATTATCACTTTTGTTCCTTTATTACACTTTCATCTTTGTTGACCAATATACTGTTTCGACTATCCAATTTGTAAAATATCTTGTGGACTACCACTGGACAACAGGGATGCAACCCAACTACACACTGCACTATTTGTGCACATACTGCATAACAGATGCATGGGTGATCAGTCACTAACAGACTTGTAAAGAAGTGTCATGACTGGCCACCAACCATGATGTACATCTTTTATTTATATAGTGATTTGTGAGTTGAAGAGCTGGCTATAAAGTCTGTATTTCATGCAATTACTCACAGTTAATAAACTGAACTGGTAACTGAAATGTGAACCTTGTTGCAGGACTCGTGCCATTTAACTAAACTGTGATAACTGAAATTCTTGTCATTAGAACTGTACAACACAAGGAATGCTAAAGGAGATTCACAGCAAACAATGATAGTATAGTGATTTCGAGATGAATAAACAGAACTCAAGTTACTTCCATCAGTCATTCTAAGTGACCACTTGGAGTTTTGATTTGTGTTTAATGTTTCAAACAGAGGAAAGAGTATAAACTGTGAGGTTTTGTTTGGTAGGTGTAAATTTTAAGCTCATACACAGAATATTTTATTGAATTTGAATAATATCTTTAAAGTTAGAATTCTTATTTTTCAATTATTTAAAAAATAAATAATCAGACAAATATTACTAAAAATAATGTTGTCACATAGAGGAGGCAGGTGATTAAAAGTAATATATTCTGTGCATCAAATATGATAGACACATAACTGGATCTTCTAAAAGACTGATCTGATCCTGTCATTCCCCTGACCAAAAGTTTTCACTGTCTTTTTAATCTGTGTGATTAATTCTTAACCAGTATCACTTGTGCAACTTTTTAAAAAATACAGATTCCTGGGATTCAACACACAGATTCCAATGCAGTAGATCTAGGCTAGGGTCTGAGAAACTGTTATGAAAGCCCATGGGTGGCTCATACAGGTGCTGATCCACTGACATATAGGATTAATTCTAAATTCCTTAGCACAGAGAAAAAGGATCTTTAAGATCTGGCCCCTGTCTACTTCTATAGACTCCTCTCCTGCTACTGATTTCTCTCTCACAATTTATAGCTTACAACTACTTATAGCTACTGAGCCAGCCATGTGTACATGTTGTTCCAGCTTCCATGGACTGCTCTAGTCCCCAACCCCATGCCAAGGTCCACTTAAACCCTCATTTCTGTGTAAGAGTCAGCTCAAGGCTCATGTCTGTCAGGCATGCCTTCTGTTGGGCTCCCTTAGCTCCTCATCTACATTCTATAGCAATTACATCATCATCACACTATACTAACTGAATAGTTCTGTATGAAACTTCTTGAAATGGCACCTAGTTTTTATTTATATATTTCCAGCATTTAGCTCATTGCCAGTTTTTTTCTGGGTGTGTCTTTTTTTAAAAATATATTTTATTGTACTTTAGGTTCTGGGGTACATGTGCAGAACATGCAGGACTGCTGCATAGATCCATACATGGCAATGTAGTTTGCTGCCTCCATTCCTGTCACCTGTATCTGGCATTTCTCCCCATGTTATCCTTCCCCAAATCCTTACCCTCCACTGTCACTCCCCTAGTCCCCCTGAACAGACCCTAGTATATGATGCTCCCCTCCCTGTGTCCATGTGTTCTCATTGTTCAACACCCACCTATGAGTGAGAACATGCGGTGTTTGATTTTCTGTTCTTGTTTCAGTTTGCTGAGAAGGATGGTTTCCAGATTCATTCATGTCCCTACAAAGGACACGAACTCATTGGTTTGTATGGCTGCATAGTATTCCATGGTGTATATGTGCCACATTTTCCTTGTCCAGTCTATCATCGATGGGCATTTGGGTTGGTTTCAGGTCCTTGCTATTGTAAACAGTGCCACAATGAACATACATGTGCACGTATCTTTATAATAGAATGATTTAACATCTTTTGGCTATATACCCAGTAATGGGATTACTGGGTCAAATAGAATTTCCATTTCAAGATCCTTGAGGAATCACCACACTGTCTTCCACAATGGATGAACTAATTTACACTCCCATCAACAGTGTAAAAGTGTTCCTATTTCTCCACATCCTTTCCAGCATCTGTTGTCTCCATATTTTCGTTAATGATCTCCATTCCAACTGACATGAGATGGTATCTCAATGTGGTTTTGATTTGCATTTCTCTAATGACCAGTGATGATGAACATTTTCTCATATGTTTGTTGGCCTCATATATGTCTCCTTTTGAAAACTATCTGTTTATGTCCTTTGCCCACTTTCGAATGGGTTTGTTTTTTTCTTGTAAATCTGCTTTAGTTCTTTATAGATTCTGGATATTAGCCCTTTGTCAGATGGGTAGATTGCAAAAAGTTTTTCCCAACCTGTAGGTTGCCAGTTTACTCTAATGATTGTTTCTTTTGCTGTGCAGAAGCTCTGGAGTTTAATTAGATCCCATTTGTCTATCTTGGCTTTTGTTGCCATTGCTTTTGGTGTTTTAGTCATGAAGTCCTTGCGTGTGCCAATGTCCTGAATGGTTTTGCCTAGGTTTTCTTCTAGGGTTTTTATGGTGTTACGTCTTATGTTTAAATCTTTAATCCTTCTGGAGTTAATTTTAGCATAGGGTGACAGGAAGGGATCCAGTTTCTGCTTTCTGCACATGGCTGGCCAGTTTTGCCAATACCATTTATTAAACAGGGAATCCTTTCCCCATTGCTTGTTTTTGTCAGGTTTGTCAAAGATCAGATGGTTGTAGATGTGTGGCATTGCCTCTGAGGCCTCTGTTCTGTTCCATTCGTCTATATCTCTGTTTTGGTACAAGTACCATGCTGTTTTGATTATTGTACCCTTGTAGAATAGTTTGAAGTCATGTAGCATGATGCCTCTTTTTGCTTAGAATTGGTTTGGCTATGCGGGCTTTCTTTTGGTTCCATATGAAGTTTAAGATGTTTTTTTTCCAGTTCTGTGAAGAGGGTCATAGGTAGCTTGATGGGGATAGCATTGAATCTCTAAATTACTTTGGGCAGTTTGGCCATTTTCACAATATTGATTCTTCCTAACCATGAGCATGGAATGTTTTTCCATCTGTTTGTGTCCTCTCTTACTTCCTTGAGCAGTGGTTTATAGTTCTCCTTGAAGAGGTCCTTTACACAACCTTTGTTAGTTGTATTCCTAGGTATTTTATTCACTTTGTAGCAAT
The DNA here is from genome assembly GCA_004027715.1 of Plecturocebus donacophilus. Classification (NCBI taxonomy): domain Eukaryota; kingdom Metazoa; phylum Chordata; class Mammalia; order Primates; family Pitheciidae; genus Plecturocebus; species Plecturocebus donacophilus. The sequence continues at coordinate 2,748 of PVKP010010696.1, read as the reverse complement.
TGTGAATGGCAGTTCATTCTTGATTTGGCTCTCTTTAAGTCTGTTATTGGTGTATAGGAAAGTCTGTGATTGCTGCACATTAATTTTGTATCCTAAGACTTTGCTGAAGTTGCTTATTAGTTTAAGGAGATTTTGGGCTGAGATGATGGGGTCTTCTAAATATACAATGATGTCATCTGTAAACAGACAATTTGACTTCCGTCTTTCCTAATTGAATACCCTTTATTTCTTTTTCTTGCCTGATTGCTCTGGCTAGAACTTCCAATACTATATTGAATAGGAGTAGTGAGAGAGGGCATCCTTGTCTAGTGCCAGATTTCAAAGGGAATTCTTCCAGTTTTTGCCCATTCAGTATGATATTGGCTGTGGGTTTGTCGTAAATAGCTTTTATTATTTTGAGATATGTTCTGTTGATACCTGGTTTATTGAGAGTTTTTAGCATAAAGGGCTGTTGAATTTTGTCGAAAGCCTTCTCTGCATCAACTGAGATAATCATGTGGTTTTTGTCTTTGGTTCTGTTTATGTGGTAAATTACATTTATAGACTTGTGTATGTTGAACCAGCCTTGCATCCCCAGGATGAAGCCTACTTGATTGTGATGGATAAGCTTTTTGATGTGCTGTTGCAATCGATTTGCCAGTATTTTATTGAAAATTTTTGCATCTATGTTCATCATGGATATTGGCCTGAAGGTTTTTTTGTTGAGTCTCTGCTGGGTTTTGGTATCAGGATAATGTTGGTCTCATAAAATGATTTGGGAAGGATTCCCTCTTTTTGGATTGTTTGGAATAGTTTCAGAAGGAGTGGTACCAACTCCTCTTTGTATGCCTGGTATAATTCAGCTGTGAACCCATCTGGACCTGGGCTTTTTTTGGTTTGTAGGCTATTAATTGCTGCCTCAACTTCAGCTCCTGTTATTGGTCTATTCAGGGTTTTGACTTCTTCCTGGTTTAGGCTTGGGAGGGTGCAAGTGTCCAAGAATTTATCCATTTCTTCCAGGTTTACTGGTTTATGTGCATAGAGTTGCTTGCAGTAATCTCTGATGGTAGCTTGTATTTCTGTGGAATCTGTGGTGATATCCCCTTCAACGTTTTTTTATTGCATCTATTTGATTCTTCTCTCTTTTCTTTTTTATTAATCTGGCTAGTGGTCTATTTTGTTGATCTTTTCAAAAAACCATCTCCTGGATTTATTGATTTTTGAAGTTTTTTTTTGTGTATCTATCTCCTTCAGTTCTGCTCTTAGTTATTTCTTGTTTTCTGCTAGGTTTTGAGTTTTTTTTATCTTACTCCTCCAGCTCTTTCAATTTTGATGATAGGGTGTCGATTTTCGATCTTTCCTTGCTTCTTATGTGGGCATTTACTGCTATAAATTTTCCTCTAGATAATGCTTTAAATGTGTCCCAGAGATTTTGATATGCTGTGTCTTCATTCTCGTTGGTTTTGAAGAGCATGTTTATTTTTGCCTTCATTTCATTGTTTATCCAGTCAACATTCAAGAGCCAGTTGTTCCATTTCCATGAAGTTGTGCAGTTCTGAGTTAGTTTCTTAATTCTGAGTTCTAATTTGATTGCACTGTGGTCTGAGAGACTGTTATCATTTCTGTTCTTTTGCATTTACTGAGGAGTGATTTACTTCCAATTATGTGGTCAATTTTAGAGTAGGTGTGATGTGGTGCTGAGAAGAATGTATATTCTGTGGATTTGGGGTGGAGAGTTCTGTAGATGTCTATTAGGTTTGCTTGGTCCAGATCTCAGTTCAAGTCCTGGATATCCTTGTTAATTTTCTGTCTCATTGATGTGTCTAATATCGACAGTGGAGTGTTAAAGTATCCCACTATTATTTTGTGGGGGTCTAGGTCTCTTTGTTGGTCATTAAGAACTTGCTTTATGCATCTTGGTGCTCCTGTATTGGGTGCGTATCTATTTAGGATCATTAGCTCTTCTTGTTGCATTGATCCGTCTACCATTATGTAATGCCCTTCTTTGCCTCTTTTGATCTTTGTTGGCTTAAAGTCTATTTTATCAGAGACTAGGATTGCAACTCCTGCTTTTTTTTGCTCTCCATTTGCTTGATAAATCTTCCTCCTGCCTTTATTTTGAGCCTATGTGTATCCTTACATGTGAGATGGGTTTCCTGGATACAGCACACCAGTGGGTTTTGACTTTTTATCCAATTTGCCATTCTGTGTCTTTTGATTGGGGCATTTAGTCCATTTACATTTAAGGTTAATATTGTTATGTATGAATTTGATCCTGCCATTTTGATGCTAGCTAGTTGTTTTGCCCATTAATTGACACAGTTTCTTCACTGTGTCGATACTCTTTACCATTTGGTACGTTTTTCAAGTGGCTGGTACTAGTTGTTTCTTTCTATGTTTAGTGCTTCTTTCAAGAGCTCTTTTAAGGCAGGCCTGGTGGTGATGAAATCTCTCAGCAATTGCTTGTTTGTAAAGGATTTTATTTCTTCTTCACTTAGGAAGCTTAGTTTGGCTGGATATGAAATTCTAGGTTGAAATTTCTTTTGTTTAAGGATGTTGAATGTTGGCCCCCACTCTCTTCTGGCTTGTAGGGTTTCTGCTGAGAGATCTGCTGTGAGTCTGATGGGCTTCCCTTTGTGGGTAACCCAACCTTCCTCTCTGGCTGCCCTTAGCATTTTTTCCTTCATTTCAACTCTGGTGAATCTGAGGACTATGTGCCTTGGGGTTGCTCTCCTTGAGGAATATCTTTGTGATGTTCTCTGTATTTCC